>CAJQZN010031996.1:0-23531 GCA_907164685.1 Colias eurytheme | reverse complement strand
TTAAAGGATAACAATAAATTTGATTGTGGGACTTGCTTTCGAAACTTCATCCAACGCTTGTTGTTAGCAATTGTACTTTATTATATTATATGGATGTCGATTGTTTTCCTGTATTACGTTGCCTGCGTTTTTCGAGACCTTCTCGAATGTACGCTATGCAAGAAATAAATTTTATTTACTGTATAGAGCGAATTTCATAGTTCGCAATACTTTTTTGTTTTTCTTAAATTTTTAAGTACATTTTTCTGTTTTAATTGAATCTCTACCAAATTACTATTATCTAGTAAGTAATTCACAAAACAACTGACATTATGTCGTGTCAAAAAACCCATTTTATAGTCTATCATAATGGTTGTTAATATACAAGTAATAAATAGAATAAAAAATACCTTAAAATACATAATAATAATTTGTAACGCTTCTGAAACTGATAATTTTAGCTAGACTAAGCGGACATTCCGACTGTAATGATTCCATAATGTGGATAATCAGACAATAGGCTGTATACACTTAGAAGTGACATTAGTGTAGCTTTTGGGACCTTTAATTAAAATTGTGTAATGTTCAACTATATTTTAAAGTTTAAGAACGTTTGTACAAAATACGCTTTTAAAAATGTTAACTATGCGAATATTACAATTTTTTAAATATATGCATTTTATATTAGATTCGTTGTTTCATTTTTCCCTACACCTAACCAACTATATATTACGGTGCATTGACATCAAACGAACATAGAGCATGTTAACGAAAACTCGTATTCAGTGTTGAATTCAATATTTGAACATTGCATAGAATGTATTTTTCGAAGCCACATAACGACGAAAGAATGTTCAAAAAAGAATAGTGGGGTTGAGCATTCGCTTGTTTGATGCAAATGCAACGTTCCATAGGAATTTAGGAAATAAAACTCAGAAGTACATTGCAGACAACTTTAATCACGTTCAAATAAAAAAGAAATGCAAATCATTCAACCGCAATACAGAGCGGCAAAGCTTCTAACTCTTTTCTTCTCTTCTAATGTTCTGCCGTAGTCTGTGGCACGTACGAAAAGATGATTGTAGACTTCTCTGGGATTAGAACGTCGCCTGTGGGCACTATTTCAGCATTGTTGTAGCTGTAACAAAGATATGGGTTAAAATTGAAATTGTCGAGCATAACTGTTTTACACAAAAAATTGTGTCCTTTAAAATTACATTATAAAAAGGCATGAGTAGTGCATATTGGAGGAGTCTATATAGCTATATAATATTATAGTTGATGTGTCGAAAACTATTTATGAATATGTGGATATATTTTTAAGGAAAGTCGGCACCTTGTTTCTCCACACAAACAATAAGAAAAATAAAGTAAAAATTACGACAAAAAAAGGTAAATTCAAATCATATAACAAATCTATTAGCACAGTTTTTAATAAAGAAGTAAATAAAAATAAACACACATACCCCGAAGCCTCTTTAGTACCAGGCGACAATAAATGCACAGAGAGTTGTTCGGGCAGAGACGCGAGCGAGGTGAGGTTTGCACGCGCCGACACGCCCGCGTTGTGCACAGACACGTAGCCCGTGTGACCCGCCTTCCATCTGTACCACACAATTATATTCATTATATTTTATACAACGGTTTAGAATAATATCCGTTCCAAAAAATTACTTAAGTAACATAGATATGGTTCGAGAAGTGTCCTCGAAGGACCGTTTTGTTGAGACAATTTTCATCAGAAAAATTTCTTAACAATTTATCATTATAAATGAGAATCTATATTTTAAAAAATAAGAAAGGGGCAATTTTACTCAGTAGGATTATAGAAGAATATTTAAGACTATGTAAAAAATTACTTTTTACAATTTTAACGATTCATTGACACTTTGAAATAACAAGGTAATTAAAGGCATAAAAATAATAACTTTAATCACAAACCTAGCACACGCGAGCACTTCGCCCGTGTTGTTGTGTGTGGGCGCCGCTTCGACCACGTAGCGGCCGTGCTCGATACTTGCGTCACCGCGTAGTGTACTCAGCTGGGATAGTAACTCCGCCTGGTGGAAGTAATAATGATCACATTTTATGGTACTGTTTGTTATTGATATGTTTTATGGTGTGAAATATATAATGTGCTTATAATATAGTGCTTTTTAAATTAAATAAATTTCAAAAGTAAGGCGTCTGAAATAGGTTAGAAAGACGGATCATTGTCAGGATAGAGCTGACCTAATAGTTATGGTCAGTGTACGATGATTTATCATTCTCTAGAAGATCATTGCACAAATATAACAAAAACTTTTCTGCAACGAAACTTTTCGATATAAAACTATTGAAATTTGACGTTTTTTCTTCTTTTTAAATTTAAAGATAATAAGCACTTACAGCGGTTGAGTTGAATTCCGGAGCGGTGAGTTGCTCCAGCGAGAATACAGGCCCAGCTGGAAGTAGCATGCTGAAGGCGGCCAGCTCCAGACTTGGTTCTTCAGATGTAAGCTGTTACAAAAATACGGAAAATAATATAAATTCTAGATGCTCATAAGAGTTTAGGTATCCTTGTCGATTTCGGCAAATTGTAACTTATTTATCTATTTTATTTAAAATTCTAACTTATTATAAATGAGAAAGTTACTAGTTACTAAACTAATGAACCGATTAAGATATAGTTTGGGACTTGAGAAGGAATATTTTTTCTAGAAAAATTACTTTTCTGTTAAATCTATCGGTATCGTACCTGCACAAGCGGCCACCTCGGCAAGCGTTCCCTCAACTGTGCTGCAGCAGTAGCAGCAGGTTCCACGGGTATTGGCGCGGAAGCGGCCGGCCGCAGTGAGCTCGTGTTGCGGGCTAGTAGGTACAGTTCAGGCCGTCCACCCGCTTCCGCGATTGTGAATACTGACTCATCTGCAAGTGAAAACAAAAGTTTAGAAATTATACACACAAATAATTTCAACGTGTACATCAATCGCCAATTAAAAAAGTCGTCAAAAATGTTTGGGCGACACGGGGTAAATGATTAATTGAAATAAACAAAAAATAATTCCTGGCAGTAATGTTCAAAGTATAAATTGCTCATTAGGAAACTATGCCTAATACATGTAGGCAGAGTTTTACTGGAGACAATTTTTAAGCGTGATAGTGAGTTCAGTTGTTTATTGTACGTGTTATAATCCATACTAATATTATAAATGCGAAAGTAACTCTGTCTGTCTGTCTGTTACTCAATCACGCCTTAACTACTGAACCAATTTGCATGAAATTTGGTATATAGATATTTTGATACCCGAGAAAGGACATAGGATAGGTTTTATCCCGGAAATCCTACGGGAACGGGTTTTTCTTTGAAAACGCGGGCGAAGCCGCGGGCGGAAAGCTAGTGGGTTATAAAGGCATTTTTAATTGATGTCACGAATGCCGCGTGTGGTCTGCGGCGGGCTGTGTGCTGTGTGCAGTGTGCAGTGTAGCGTGTCAGTCACCTGCGGAGAGGGCACGCACGAGGTGTGCCCAGTGCGCCAGCAGCTCGTCGAGCGCGGGCTGGTCGGTGCTGTGCTTGTGGCGCCAGAACGCGTGCTGCGTGTGGTCTGCGGCGGGCTGGCTGCCGCTGCCCGTGTGCGGCACTTCTGGGGCCAGGGTCACGTTCACCACCAGCTCGCGGGCTTTCTGCAACCTGGAGACAGACAATTCCATTATATCAAAAGATATATCGACCTAAATATCAATCAAAGACACCTGGACCACCTTTTTTATAGTGGGGAAATCTTGCATAGATGCTCCATCCCCTGCTTTCTTTATTACAATCCCCCAGGGATGGAGCATCGCAATGCAGCGCAGTCATAGCCGGACTAAAGCCCCACGCTGTTCCGACCTTGTTCTGACCTCCGGGACCACCTGTTCTTCATTACGATCCTACTGTTTTTAAACTCACCTAATACCATCAGCTCCAGCTTTCATCCAGATTTTGAGCACGTCATCAAACTTGTTGACAACTGCGGGGTTGTTAAAGTTAAGCTGCGGCTGGTCGGCTCCATACAGGTGCAGGTAGAACTCCTTGCGATTTTCGCTCCAGGACCAAGCCGGTTCATTTTCTGTTGAGACCTTAAAAGATATGTTTGAAATGAGAAATATTTCTGATTTTGCATAGGTGATTAATTGACAAAAAATTTTTAAAATTCCTTTTTTATCAATTATAATAAAGCTGTAATTACCCAGGCATTAGGTGGTTTTGGTGTACCACTAGGCTCATCCGCATCATATTCCTTGCTTGACTGCCAGATGAAGTAGTCTTTGTATTCCTCTGAACGGTTCTCACTCAGTTGGAACCATTTGTGCGATAGAGGAACGAAGTTTGCTGTCAGGTCTACTATCACTCTGAAAATTAATTTGCTGATTAAATATATGTTTCTGGATTCAATTCCTGACAAATTTCACTATTTCTGTGTCAAGTTTATTCATACTATCTGTATTATAGATGTACCCGTCCCGTTTGACCGTGTATCACAACCAAAACTACAAAATGGCTAAAAACGACACTAAGCATTCTTACAAAATAAATACAAAATCACATGTAACTATAATAAAAGTTACTCACTTAACACCATACGACTTGGCCTTGGCCACGAAGTCCTTAAACTGCTTCAAGCAGCTGGCATTTTCATTGTCCAGTACTTCATACGCATCCTTGCAGGAGGATGCGAACACTCCGGCCACTTGCGCGTCTTTGAGCAGCTCTAGGTTTGGCTCTATTGTGGTATAGTCCTCTACTGATGAAACGTCTACTAGGGGGCCTTTTTCATACCTATACATATAAAATCATGAGCGAATTGCTATTCCTCACTAGAGAATGAACGCGAAATTATTAATTAGAACCTAGTTTAAAATTAGAGCCAAGTGATACACAAATTTGTTGTTTTGGACGAAAAATAACATACCCAAAAGGTCTATGGTTTTATATTGAAAATCACAATGACTCATTACTACAGCTTTTTTTTAATTTATGACGAATATTGATTATTGTTGATCTAAGTTATTTTCTATTTAACTACCTACAAAAGGTTTAAAAAAATCATCCCATTTTAATATCGACTAACCATTTGACAATTACTTTAGCCAGCAGGCGCAGCAGTAAGGTACACCACATCATAACATCATACACCACTGTTCATTTAGACATTATTTTTGCCACAATTCTTTCTCACTTCAAACAATATTTTTCGACCAGATTTGAATCTAGCAATAATATTTTCTACATAAGAAGTGCATTTATTTTATGCAATTATAGTATTAAAATAGTATATTTCTAATAGAGACATCCGAGTAAGGGTGATCAAGTAAAAAAGGTAGGAAGGTACAAATGTCGACTTTGCTGCAGTGTAGTAGAAAATATCAACACCGTAAATTCATTACTCCTACGTGTTTTCCAGCAATTTATATCTGTAAATATGGTTTTCGGAACTAATGGTATAGAGTATAGACTATAGATGTGCAATAGGAAGAAATTTTTTACAATATTATGGGATCATAAATGAAGAAGTCTGAATCTAATTTCTATCAAACATTCCTCTACTTACCAAGTCCTTGGCGGCGGCGGTGCACACTTGGGCGCCTGCACAATGATCGCTATAGCGCCGGCCAGCATGCACAGCCACATGGCCCAGAACAGTATGAACATGAACCAACGCAGGCGGATCCAGAACGGGTCCTCTGCGTACTTCATCAGCTCCTCTTTGGTCAGCCCAGTGAATTGCTGCACAAATTATATGTGGCTGATGTATTTGCTGTTCGTTTATTGTAACGAGATGTGCTATATCGACGATGGCAGATATTGAAGTGAGAAGGGGACAATTCTGCTAAATTAAGCAGGGTTTTTCTTTGATGATAGCATATACGAATTAACCCAGATATTTAACTAAAAGTTCAGTTTCATGAGCATCTGTCTGATAGTGACGTCATGGGAAATTGAATTTCATCGCTAATCACAACGCGCCAGTTCGCGAACAGATATCACCAGACCAAAGGTCAGCTCAACTGATTGGATAGGTTTGTAAATAATTGGGACTTAATATTGATTTAACACATGGCTGCATCCGAGTTTAACGTACTTTATCTTGTGTAGAGCACACAATCATTTATTACTTAATCTTATGTTTAAATTCAATTTACTTAATTTCCTTTTTAATAAATATTATTTGGATTTACGAAAAATATAAGATAATAATTGTAAAATCTCAATATTTCACATGAATAACATTTGACATTATCTGATGTGCTATAGCCAATTTTTTTATAATTGAATAGGTATATAGAGTATTATACATGTATATATACTCTTTACTTTACACTACGGTACTTTAATTTATTTAATCAAAAACTCATCTACATTCAAAGTTAAAATAACACTTATTATAAACCCAGGCCTAACTCATTTAGACCGGACTCTCAGTGGAGTTTCGTTTGCAAAAATAGCGGACCTAAATCTGACTTCTGATATATATTGTATAGATCCCAGACATCCTATAGACAGATGTTGCTAACCAGTTTAGTGGTGTGTATTGTTAATTATTTAAAGTAATAATTTAAAAAATATATTCATGAGTTTTCAATCTATAGTGGTTTAAAGTTAACTCAAAAATGGAGCATTTTCGTAAATTTTCTAAAAAATCTTAGAGAAAGTGTAAGAAATGTTATAGTATGTATATATAGTATAAGTAGATCACGAATATATAGATATTCGTGATCTACTTAATAAGCTCTTTCATTTGATACCCCACACGGCATGTTTTGGAAATTTTTATTTTTTTCTTTGTATGCCATATTTAATTACCGGGGTGGGGGGACGGGGACCACAAAACTGGTTGGCAACATCTATCTATAGGATGTCTGGAATCTATACAATATATATCAGAAGTCAGATTTAGGTCCGCTATTTTTGCAAACGAACATCTCCTTGGAGCCTGCTCTAATTGCAGTTGCAATATAAATGGACTTGTGATAGCGTCAGGTCTTATTATTTTCCTTCAGATAAAACATAGAGAAATCCCGCCATGTTAACCCTGTTATTTTTTTATCTATAAAATTTCTTCGCATTAATTCCTCAAACACCTAAGGCTAACTTACGCGTTTATTGGCATCCAGTTCAATCTTCGCGTCTCCATTCCTGTGGTCCTCCACCACGTACTTGGCGTCTGCCATGTCGACCCTCGTCACGATCTTGGCTTCCTCCTCCTTCGCCAGAAGCTTCTCCTCAGCACCGTCACCGGATACCTTCTCCTTCGACTTGTGGAGACTGGCTTTAGATGTACGGAACTCTGAAATGGCATTGAGAGCGTTTATAAAACAGTATGCAGCTGCGTTTGGCGAATTTTAGTGTTATGTTCATTGATAGTCATGATAAACGTGTTCTCGACAGTTTTAGGAATACAGATATCAAATAAATTGTGTATAAAATATAGGTATAAAAGTCGCTAAAAACAATTATTTCTCGTAGTGGAATAAGGTATCGATGCATCCGTTTCAGAGATCAATTTAACTTCAGCCATGAATAAAAATAAAACTACAGAAAGACAAAACAACAAGGAAAATAAGAAAATAATTTTTTCTCTCTATTTTCAACGTACAATTTGTTCTTGAAACTGCACTTGATAAAACAATTTACCGACTAGGTCTTGTTCAATTCAATTAGATAATTGCCCATCACAATTTTAGAAAATTCTTGCTTACAGTTTCAGATTTTGTTGCTCTTATTTCGTATGGATATCCACGATATCTCACATTCCAATATGTGTATAAAAAACTTTTATAAAGACTAATCGCAAGTGACCGTGACTTTAACTGAATTCTTCAGCTAAATTATTCAATTGCCTCGCGAATATGCCCTAGTGGTACATTAATCAGCATAAGTATTAGTATAACGATATATGAGACCAAATTGAATGCACCTTCCAATTGATATTTGATCTAATAATATCGGTGATCACACGCACTTACCTACCTACTTAGAAAATACCTTACTTTCTTATTTAATATGCATCTGTATCGAATTGGTTTTCCACTCTAATTTATTATACGTTCTTAAAATATAGTAACGTCTTCGAATTCATAAATTAATTAACAAGTTTACTCTATTGATATACTCTATTGACCTAATTCCGGTACACGTACATTTTATTTAAAATACACAATTGTATCAGGTATTTGTATGTAAAAATGGTATAATACAGAGACCTTGACATACCTAATACATATTATTTAGTACGCGTATAAAACTACAAATAACCGTTACCGCTCTATTTTTGCGCATACGCACAAACACCGGGACGTTAGTACAAGGGTTCTAACAATGAAAACTTGTCTCGGAGAAACTACAATGCCAGCTTTATATTGACATTACTATTCAAAATTCAACCTTAACATTTAGATAATAGAATTATTATTGGTAGTAATCGCACAAGAACGCGACCATCTCATTAACGAGATCGGCCTAATTTGTTGAAACTGGAGCCGTAAATGGGTAAATTATCGTAACACACGTCTTATGACTTATTTTACATATTTGTCACATTAATTATTTGTCTACAAAATATTTACTTTTAACGGAATTGAAAATATCCGTTGTCGATCAATTTACGTATTGAAGTTATTTATCAAAAGTTATGTGAGGCATCTTTAAATGAGGGTAACTTAGACCAGCAAATAAATCCGTAGTAAATTTCTGTGTCATGAAGCTGCAGCAAGAAATGCTCTCTAAAAATGTTATGCATTTCTCTTCTTTTTAAGTCAAAAACCAATTTTAAAATTTGTCAGTTCAGACAAAGTCGTTAGCAGGGTTAGCAGTTTGTAGATAAATGGCATATTTTCTCATCCAAGTTGATATTAATTCAATGAGACGTGAGCTACGCGCATTTCGTGATTTTCTATAATTATAAAATTATTAGATCAATTAATAACACATTTCAATAGTATCTAGTTATGTAGTATTAATTTATAGATTTTTCATTAAAATAATACATATGGATTACTTTCTAAAGAAAAGCTCGTCAAATTTTCAATCATGCAACTGAACGTCTCTTGCCTACGTAAGCAATTATATACAAGAATGATATCAAACAAATTGAATCACTATTATGAATTCATTTTAATCATTATTAATACAATTAAATATTTTCTTACATTTTAAATGAAATTAATATCGCGGGCCTCAAATACTGAAAAATAACACGTCTACATCAACAAAACTAAACGTTTTTACCGAGGAATGTACTAGCTAAGATTATATTAATCAATTATAATAAAATAGTAAAGAAAGCTTACATTATTCAATGCAATATGCACTTCCGTGTACACACGTCCGCACTACAAAAGACATCACTCCGTACTGCCCAGTGCCCATGCTATGTGGTCAACGGCCAGTTAACCCGGAGAGATTTGCGATGGCACAAAAACCGAACCAGCAAGCTTAAGTGTACTAAATGCATTTAACACTAGCTTCTGCCCGCGACGCCGCTTATGGCATAAGCATGGGCACTGTCAGTGTATGGGCAGTGCAAATTCATGCGGTTTTTTAGCGACATTTAATTAATATTATACTGATACTTTGAAAAACTTCGTTTCAATTTTGAAACCTCAGAAATTCTATCGTCTACGTCTGATAAAACTATAGGTAGATTACAGAGAAATGTAAATAATCTATATAGGTCTATAAATCTTGAACTCAAAGCTGAAAGCCAAACCCGTCTCAGCAAACACGCCCCTAAAACTAGTACTTTAAATTTAGGGAACAGCTGTATATTTGTTTGAACTTTGAAGCCATATAATATATTTCAGTCAGTCTTTTTTCAATGATGTATGTAATATGTATACACCTTATATTTATCCTATATCAAACAATTTTACCCATAGGCCATACGAGTTATTGTAAGTAAAACCTTATTATATTTAACTGACCATAAAAATTTTCGGTTCAAATTAAACCGATCTCTGATTGTAAAAAGCTGATTTGTATCTTCCAGGAAAGCTTTGGGAATGCAGTCGAGTCGGTGCCCCGTCGACTTCTTGCTTCGTAATTATTGGCTTCATGTTCGGCAATAAGAAGTAATATTTCATCATACACAAGGCATTGTATATGCTGAATGTGCTTAAAAATGTAATGGAGCCGTGTTGGCAAATGTGAAATGCTAGATCAGGTGTGACGTATGGTCGAGGAATATAAACTTTAAGCTATTTGTAACAATAATTATACTGACTATACTTTGCAGTTGCTCCATAAAAAAAAATACGTGTGGCACTCGAGAACTGCCGCGGTAAAGCTATTGCATGTAACATCGCTGTGCCGGTTGGAGTGCCGGTTGGAGGGCGTTAGGTTTTTTCGTTACGGAATTTTTACATTCGGTCGCCGCGCTCAAGGCCCGCGATAGAAGCTATGCAATAGCTTAAAAAAGATTTAAATATTTTGATATCTGTAGATATACACGTCATGGGAAGTTCCCAAATATATCAAAATTATTTTTCTTCTTGAAGGGACAACCGTAACAAAAATACAGTTCTTAAGATACAAGCCAATTTTAGACAAGATTGTCTATAAATCTATTAAATGTATGTTCAATAACCAATTTTATTATGCAACGTCTCATCTATCGCTAATAACTATGCATGTTGCACTTTCTTTAAATGGGTCGATGCATCCGTTTAAATCTACGACTTGCAGTTCAATTACTCTGAATCTCAGGGGAAAGACGAGTTATGCCTTTCACCATAAAATACGTTTCACCATTGATTTTCTATACCGTAAGTATTAAGCATTCACTTTAATTAGATCGAACCTTTCACATCTATTGAGAATTCCGAGTTCCGACTGAGGCCACGTTCGTAATTCCCTATGGGTCGGAACTTGTTGCTTAGGGACATCAAATTAGGTCTTCGTACATGCCATGAAAAATTATCGTTTTCTATTAGGCTTCATTAAAGAAGAATGTAGATGTATGTCGTAACTATACTAACTACTTACTCATAAAAGTATAATCTTGTAAGTGGAATGTTATTCTTATGCATTGATGGATTCCAAAGGTTTCGTATCAGTATGCGATATTATAACAGAAGCATTTATTAAATTATATAATAAATCCTCTGTAGTTTATTTGTTACAATAGTTTATTCATAATATCTATAAATGTTTAATTATGTACCATAATTTTTGTTCAAAAATTAAAACATCATGCCAATATGTTCTTTAATAGGGAAAATTAAAGCATAAGAAAAACACAAAAACACCTGATAACCACCGTGAAGTTACGAATTTTAAACAATAGTTAGCATATATAATTTTAAACAATATATAGCATGTAAAAACAAAATAACAAAAGGCACCCGTAAGATATGGTAATGATATCGATATATTTAAAATATATTATAAATTGACACTTCTAAAAATACGAGTATTGTGGATTCTCACATATTTATCAAGACGTGTATTATTGCTGGATGGAATCTCGAATTTGCGTCTTCCTTGTTCTCTTTAAATCCCCTCAATATATCACGTCACGATTCGAATTCCTAAGGCGTCTCTACAATAAAGCTAAATTACTCGTCCGAATCCCGCCTCACGATATTGTCTTATAAATAAATGGTTTGGAAGTAATTGAACCGAATGTCATGTTATTATTATATTAGCAAGTAAGCTTAGATTAAAATGATGGTTAAAAATTAAATAATGATCAAGGGCACTAGTTACCTATGTGCGAATTTAAGTCCCTTTGTACAAGAAGAGTAACCATATTTTTACTACATATTCAAATATCTAAATTACTTAAAAAATAACTGTTTCCAATCTTCTCCCTTCATATTATTCTTCATTGAAATTTGAAACGGTAATATAATAAAATAAATAAATAGTTTATTTTGAATGTAACAGACACCAGTAGATAGCATTAAATCGCGCTTACTCAATACTCGTTTATAAAAAAGTATTTTCAACCAAATTCTTATTGTTGTGTTTTGTTTACGAACGAAAACGGGATAGGTACCTAGTACCTACAAAGGGAATGAATAACGGCGGGGGCACACGATGTGTTGCGGCGCCGCACCGCAAAGATTTCACCGTGTCAGTGGGCACACGAGCGGTGCGGCGCCGTAACGTTGTTTTGTCGCAGCGGCGTCGTAGCAGGGTTGGACAGTCTGTTAATGAAAAGCGAGCGTGTCTCCTCTTGTGACGCAAAACAACTGAGCGGTGCCGCTCCGGCGTCGCACCGCATTCACCCCTCCCCGCCTCGTCTCGGTGGTTGCAAGTCCGGTGCGGCGCCGGAGCGCATCGTGTGACATGCCACAGATATTTCTATGTAAGACGACGCAGCGACACCGCTCCGGCGCCGGACCGCCGCCGCAACGCATCGTGTGCCCCCGCCGTAAGCAGTTTCAGGTTTGCAAAAGCAAAAAAAGAAACACAATTTGTGTTAAATAAATAATCTAAAAAATAATTACCCTTTGAAAAAGTCTTGCACAAAGATAATAAAAATCGATATAAAAATAAACTGACGTACGTACATATAAGTTTTTTATAGAGCTTCCTTTACTAACATCACTACATCACACACGTTCAGACACTGAAGAAATGAATATATTTAGCCGCGTCGATAGATACGCGTGCAGCGCAAGTATGAACTATCTATCTCCCAGGCATTACTAAATTATATCCATTATTACAACTAGAGCACAAAAATTCCATGATGAAAGATTTATTGAACATTTTAATCGAAAGTAAAAAACCATTATCACACATCAGTCATTTTAAGAAAGCCACGGAGTCGAGACGTACACGGTCGCGGTGTGACGAAAAATATACTCGTCGTCGCCGTAACTTTTAAGAAAAGATATTCATACTTTTTTTGTAATCGATACTTATAAAATTGTACCTATAAAATCTATTTTTTTTAAGAGAGAGACCTAATAAAAATGTAATTTTAATTAAAGAAGCAGTTTTCTCTACTTTCCCCCATTTTCCAACTAATGTCCGAGCTCCGAGTCGTAGTGTGGATCGCGTGCGCATGTAGTGAGTATTATTTTTTTTTCTTGGCTTTCTGTGTGTTCCCTTTTAAATGTTGAACAGCTCTGACCATTTGAAGGCGGTTTAGTATTTTTGGTAAAACAAATTATGTTTTGATAGGTTTTGATTTGCTGAATAAAAAAAACTCAAGTGTCACAGAAAGCACTAGCTTTCAAATAAATAAAAAAAATTACAATCATATGAACCAGACACCAAACTCGAAAAGCTCTGAGGTACTAAACTAACATACAAATCTCAAAAAAAAAATTGTAATTTTATCGGAAAAATGATATTTACTTGGGATATTTACAACAATTCAATTCAGTTCAGTCGAAATGAAAACCAATAAGTTGTAAGAACTCTTGAAGTGGCTAAGTGACCTAATTCTTTCATTTGCTTTGTATCAAGTGAACAAATATTTACTGTACTTCTCTTTTGATGGATGCTAATGATAGAAGCTTGAAATAATAATACCAAAGTGGAAAATAAAAGATATTTATTTCTTTATTTTTTTACCTTTTGACATCACTCGTACCATACTCATGTGGTCATTGCTAACTTTACCAAAATAGAATATATTAAGGAAATAAGTTGCTTGATTTCTTGAAATAACTAATTATAACAAGCTCACTATTAATTTAAATTGAAAGTTATGACCATAATCATGTATCAGACCAGTGAAAACTTAAGAAAAATACATACATAAGTACTTATTTGTGTGAACTAATTATTGATAATAAATTTAAATTGAAAAGACATCAATGACCACATGCAGTCAATATTTTAGCTTTCCTTAAAAATACTTCAATCACATTTATACTTAGGTACATTACTATCAAATAATAACTATCAGTCTTATCTATTGGTTTTGATTTAGTTTTTCTAAAAATTCTTGAAATAGTCTATTCCTATCCCTCTGTATGCTATTTGATTCTTCGACTATATTTATTAATCTATCTAACTTCTCTTCAACCATGCGCTGCCTGTCTCTTAATTCTAGAGTCACTTTTCTAAATTCCGCATTACGTTTCCGCAACAATCGTCTTTTAGTTTCCTCATTTTCACCACTAGAAGGTTCCCCGTTCTCTTGAACTTCTTCAAATTTTGATGTAGACCCAATATTTCTCAGCACTTTCACTATTCTATCACTCGTACAGTCTCTCAGCTTTTGCTGTATTTCAGGCTGATATTCCCCATCAATGCTATAAATTTCTTCAAAAATATCAAAATATGGCCATTTGAATGCAGTCACACCGTTCCTGTTCTTCTTACGTAGTAGTCTTATATAAGTTTGCTTTAAATTTCTAAACTTTTTATCACAACTGTCTGGACCTTTACCCACTTCGTTGGCTATCTCTATCCACACATTCTTTTTTCTTATTTTAGGATTTCTAAACCTATCTACATTCTGTAAATACAATGTTAACATGCCCAGAGTGCTCTCGTGGTCCCAGTGATCATCGGGATCATCTGGTGTCTCCATTATATCTGATTGATTTAACTGCATGAATGAACCATCAGCTTCTATATACTCTATTTTAGTTGCTGAAAATAAAATCTCTGGTCATAATTATTTTATATTCTTTGTGACTACTGGTTTTGATATTGAAAATTCAATTGGATTAATTCTCTGCAATTGTATTCAGTAAGCCCCTCTGTCCTCAATTGGTTTATAAGAACTTCCTGGTATCATACAATGAGTTTATCTTCATGTGGTAACACTTAGAACAGCTTTAATATATTATATTTGCGAAAAAACCTTCGATATCTTTATGATGGTTTATTACAAAAAAAAGATGCAAAAATTTGCTTTGTTGCATCAGTCAGCGGCTTGACGACAAAATGGCGCTGCGTGTGGCGATGTTCGTCCAATAAAAGCGCTTTATAAACCGTACGAATTGCGAAGTCTGAACGTGTTGCTTTATGAAAATTGTGCGAATTCAGAAATTTATTGAAATTGATAAATTTTTATTACAAAAACCAATAATAATTTGACGAAGATCCTTAATTATAAACAGAAACATGAAATGTAAAGACATTTTTTTGCATTTTAGTACGCGAATATTTTTTCACACTCAACATAAATTAGTCGGGTTATAAATGACATTAATTTGTCAAAGCAATGTCAACGATCAGCTGTTATCTCAAATTCTGTCATTGTTTCATGTAATAAGATAAATTTGATATTAAGTTTCGATTAACAGGTAGTTACGTAATCTAAATTATGTATAATAATTCAATTATACAAATTCTGTAACCTATGATCTAAGTGTAAATTGATTTTACTCAGTAAAACTATGATTATCACGTTACATGACATTTTATGAGAGAAAATGAATGCTATAAATGCAAAATATAATTAAAATATGTATTGTTACCTCCATCATTATCTGGTAATGGCTTGTATGAGGCAACATGATCGTCTTCTTTCACTTGTCCTCCGTCTATAGACAGATGATTTTTCCGGCCCTCCGACATGGTTGATGACTTCTTCCAAACCGGTTTAAATTAGTTTCACTAAACCCAATGTTATTGATAAGTTTTATCAGATTTAAATAAATTACAATTTCACTTTCATGATAACCATCTGCTCGTAGTAGCCCACAGTAGTAGCCTCAGCGCTAAGCGAAATAGAAGAATGACAGATCAGTGATCACCATTCACACTCTAAAATTGAATGAGACCTCGAGATGAATGACATAGAGCAAATACCACGCCCTAAAAGTCAATAAAAATTCTACTATTATATTATACCTTGAAGCACGTGGTAGCACAGAGCAAGTAATACACTACGTAGTAGTCTGACTTGAGTACCTTAAATGAGAGTTTGAAAATAACATTTTGTTTAATATGTTTTTGATTGGTAGAATTAAAAAACGAAAGTTTAATAGTTTAATCTTTTGATCAGTACTCCATACTATTTTGTCTACGATACAAAAGATGGTAACTAGGTGTCTCTCACAGAACAGTAAAAACAAACAGAATGTATTTACTGTTCTGTGGAGTCTATAATAAACTTTTTAATAAATAATTGACACTAACAGTTTATATAATCTGTACTTTTCAGTTATCACTTTTCACAGCTGTTATTTTATGCTGTCATATTTTGTCAATGTCAAAATGTAACATCTGTAATCGGATACGGTCTCGAGTCTTCCATAATCTTTTATTTACTTTTGATTTATTAATTTACAATATTTATTTTTGATTATGAGATTTTATTAGGTAATAATTTAAAATATGTGCACAATACCGCCAGCACCACCACCCCCTCCTCCTGGCACACTTATTCTAAGAACGAATTCTCCTCCAAAAACTTTAGATAACTCTTTCCTTGAGAAGTATCCCAACGTATGCGAATGGGCTACATCCGATTACCAGCTTTGGGACGCATGTTGGAAGAACAATATTTGCCTTCATCAACCCCCTTTTCAATATTCTTACAAGCACTATGACTCCATAATGCAGGTGGGCCCTACCTGTGGCTTGGTGGCACTTTCTATGTTATTAAAAGGCAAAGTAACATCAGATGAACTGTTGAATATTACAAAGGCTGAAGGTTACAGTAACAATGGTGAGATGTTCAGTTGCCAAGATATGGCCAAATTGGCAGAGAAAGCTATTAGTATGGCAGAATTAAATGATGCCAGAGTAGAAGTAAAAAAAGGTGGTCTTTATAGCAATGAAACTATATGTGAATTATTAAACGGAGCTACACTGCTTGTGGCGTATCCTTTTCAAATATAGCATAAATAACTAAAAACCTTAACAAAAAAATCTTTGCTAGTTTTTTTAAGAAGGTGAATTGAATGTTTTGAAAAAAAAAATCATATTAAAATAATGATAATTTCTCAATAAGCATAAATAATAGCAAAAAAAAGCAAACAATTTTATTTTGATTGTTAAATAATTTTGTCACCTTAATTTTTTATATTATTGATCATCTGATTTTACAATTAATATGTCCAAAATAATTCCTTAGCATCAATTCAGTTATGACGCAGACTGCAACCACTCGCCATGCCTGCGGAATGGTCATACTGCCCACTGGGCGCTTGTGTGTGGAGTCATCATTGTTGACGACCCTAAAGATGATTATATCTCCAATCCTAATAACACTATTATATTAGCGAGACATGGAAAATCAAAATTCCTTGCCGCATGGTCATTAGAACAGTTAGATAAAAGTAATAAAAATTTACAGGAGTTTTCTCCAAAGAAACAGGAAGATGGTTTGCTTTATATTTTACCAGAAGGGGGGATGGGAGGGGAGAGAGGACTAAGAGATCAATTTTTAATGTTTACAGGTCTGTAACAATTAATAAGAAATACTATACATTGTTCAATTATACAGTATGTTGTTTTTGTTTTAAGATTATTAATTAGAATACTTAGGTGAATAAATTATTTATATATTGTTGATATTATTTTATTTACTTTTTATATTATTTTCATTCCCACTTTCATGTATTTAAAAGAAACTTTCAAGTAAATAATACAACATTTAATTTTAATGCAAAATGTTTATTTGTACAATAAATACAAATCATACTTGCGAATTATGATAAAATAAATCTCATGACTTCACTTAAAACATTACAATCATATTGAATTTATTAAACTGAGTCATTTCATATAAAAATTAATTAAACGGGGGAATAGATTTGCACCATTCAAACAATATAGAACTCCTTTATAAATAACTTAAAAATAGAATAGAGAAACATAAAATATCTTTTGTACTAATTAAATCAACTTAAACTTCATAACTACGGTTACAGTTCTGCTAATAATGCCGCAAAACAATTTGTGATGAATAATAATTGTGTTACCATGGACGTATAAAAAAAGACGGACGCCGTTTTACGAACAAACAACGTGAAGCCACCGTAGTAAGCTAGCGATCGTGTAAAGACAATGAACACGCACACACTCTCAACATAGTAAGCTAGTCGGCCGCCATTACGTCGTGAACTACCGACTGATTAACTGCGTCACTGTTTCACAAAAAATATTTAAAATGCCGTCTTGCGTGGTTAAATGGTGTCGCAACAGTACAATTTTAAATAACAAAACACAAGGGATTACATTCCACAGGGAAGCAAGTTATTTCTTTTATGTTTTAATGACAAAATTATTACGGCAAAATTTATAGAAAAAAATACAGCCGCCATTGTCATCAGGACAGCTGTTGCCATGGCAACATGGCACACACACATGGATGTGTCACCGCCATTACTAGGCTTCACTCAATGTTTAGGCGATACTCCGTCCGTCTTTTTTTATACGTCCATGTGTGTTACATAAAGATTACAAATGTTTTAATGAATATTGACTTACATTAGAATGATAAAACTTGCATATTGGCGTACTACATTGCCAAATTAAGAAACGTAGGTATAATCGCCACGGTCAGTATTAATGAGATCATTATAACGAAATATTAATTATTGAAGTAGGTATATAGAGGTTGGTGCTAGCTTATGGCATAAACAATGTTAAATACCTCAAAAGTCAAAATATTTTACAACAGTTAAGCTCAATGCTTGCGGACAAGAAGTGAGATAACCAATTGTATTAATTATACTTTAAATATGTAGGAATTTATTTTTTTCCAATTAATAACTGTCATAAAAACCATAGACAACTTCCTTTTTGGAGGGAAAGTTCATTCTAATTTCGAAAACTCGCGTACAAATGCCATAAATTACCACCAGCCGCTGTACTAACGACACATGGGAGTTAATTACAATAAAGATCGCTAGGCTAGGCCTCTAGACATAATGATCACTTGAGCTTCTTACCATTGCAACGCCATTAGTGGCCATTTACAAAAAATCCCAATCCGTACAGCCTTTTATATCTAGATGCGCTCAGTTGTGTAATAATATATTGACATTATAATCCATGCAGGTTGAATTAATAATAGTACTTAATTTATAATGAAAAAGAAACCTTCCACAGGTCATGATTTTACAGACTCATAGACAAACTCGTAATAAAATATTCTTAGACATTGTAAGAAATTATTGTTAGAGTTGTGACCTTACGTTAAAAATAAGGATAACATAATAATAAGCAGTATTTTATAAAATTGTCCTTGTTCTCAAGCATAAGTAAGTGATATTACTATGACAAAAGGATGAACAACCGTGATGTAAGAAAATTGTAGTTTCAAAACAAGAACATTGTTATTCTCTGAACAATTGGGAGTTTTCTTAAAGAAACAAAAAAAATATTACCGCTATAAATAATATAAATATTATGTTACGAGAGAAAATCATACCTTTTTAGATGTCTGTTGTACTAAATAATTTAGAATCAAATAGGAAAACTACCCAATATATCTTATACACAACTGAGCCCACAGACTACAACTAACCACATAAATATATCAAATGTAATATACAATACATGCATTTTAAACTTCTATTCTAACATTGATATTATATAATTTCATTTAAATTTCCCACATCATGCTTATAAAACAAACCTTATCTAGATTAAACTGATATTTGTGCTTTATATCACCATTATTACAATGGTTTCATTTCAGATAAGAAACATTGAATACGCTCAATCAATTTTTGCCATAAAACCTGGAAGCGAACTTTATATTGTGTTTTGTTTTATCTTCAATTTATACCAATTCAATGAACATTAGTATTGTATTTTAAAGTGTTCTCAGATAAAAAATATTGCTGATCATGTAGATAATAAATAGATAGATATTTCTTTGCAAAAATTCATCAAGGGCATCCATTTATAATCAAGCTAATTGTGAGTAAAGAACGATCTCTATTTATAGAACAATATTAAACTCAACCAAGAAATATGTTAGGACTAGACCACGTTAAGCACGACTTTAAAAAATGATTTAAACTGACGGATATTAATTTTGTGCAAGAGAGATTTTAAATGTGTTTGGCATTTTTTATTGCTATCTAAACCGATACATAAAAATCGAGGCTGTAGGTACTGAATTAAAACTATTTTTATATGTATATTTCAGTCAAGAACGTGGTTTGTCCTATTTCGGATTGCATCGATCGGAGAACACAATTTAATCAAATTTGGCACAACGGATACGTGCATGTACAAAAGGAAGAGCACCACGGATTCGTAACCGTGAAAAATAAATCGTTCCAGCATTAACGTAGCATCAAGCTTACGGCGTATACAGAATACACTAACATTATACATCGTGTACACCCACCCTTACACTCACACAGCCACATAATAATAATACACATAGATTCACTAACGACTTCAATAAGTTTAATTATTGAGAACATTTACTCTATGATATCTTGGAACATTCCTTTAAACAAGGACATCTAAACGCTACAAAAATTAAGAAAGACACGCAGCAATAGAAAACTATTTTTCTAAGCTGGCTCGGAGTTAATTTCGTTATGAAATTACAATTTGGTTATCGATTTAATACTGACATTCAGTCATTGTAGGATATTAGGAAATTCATATTTCGAACCTATTCAATTATTTATAGTCTATGATACCATTTAAAAAAAGAAATCAATGAAAGCCTTCGCTTTACTTATAAAAAAAATATGCTGCATTGACAAATTGCGACCATTGCCTGCCTACATAAAAAAAAAACAAATCACAGATTAAAAATAAATCGTGCTTCAATCAGCACGAACCTATTGTGATATGTGCCGACTTTACTCGAAATTCGGTTTCACCTACACACCGATATAACTTAGTACTTACATACATGGAAATGTCACGAACCATTATTCATTTATTATTGAGTACACAGAGTAACTAACTACATCTACATGACTATGATGTATTGAGCTTCTATTATGCAACTTGAAATACACCGTAACACCATTCTATAAAATCGTAAAATTACACTCTATTTTGTCGTTAAACTGGAAAAATTTCTTAAATATATTTTTAAAATTTAGACGCTCAGCTGATTTTTATTTAATAATAACGCATGCATAATTATTATTGTTTTTTCGATCGCACCATGTTTTGTCGCACGCAACATGACAAAAGCCTTACACTAACAGTCATTACGAAATATTTTAAACGGCTTAGCTGTTAATAATTTACTCGAACTAAAGTACAATATCGATTGACAATATAAAATTTCTAACAATTTTGCCACCGATAATTTCTACGGATATTCAAATCACACAACAAAAGCTTTAAAATGGCAGCTCGATAAATTAAGTAACGCATCTACATAGAGCCTCTTACATCCATTTTGGTTTCTGGAACCATATCTAACAATTATATATTTTTTAATTTGTCGCAAGAAAAGTAGCGATTTTCTTGCATTTGATGGTAATGGTTGGGAAGATATATATATACATATATCTTGATCAGTCTCTGAATAATTTTGTTTGTTCCTTATTGGATCCGATGCGTACAGAGTCTAAAAATGGAAAATCTATCGACCGATTTCCAAATTCAGCCGCTCTGTTCATTTTACAGGGCATTAAATAGTTTTAAAATTTTTGCATAATATATTAAAATTCAGCGCGTACAAATACCTACATCAAATGCGACTGATTTACTATGTCGTTAATTTGTGCGATTGCAGCTTTGATTTTGCATATTTCATAAACATAAGCAAGTAGACCATCGACTTTGACTCAATCAACTTTCAGTTTCTCATATTTTCACGGACTTTCAGTACCAAGCCGGTTGTTCAGCGAACATATTTCGAGAAAATTTCCATAAACAATGTTCTTATATGTATATGAAATATTAAAGTCTACCAAAAGCCCACATTTTTTAACATCATCCCTCCTCACATGCGCGTGCGCACCATCAAAGCTGCAAACACCAAATCAGGCTACATAAAAAAGCTAGGTCAGTCGTCAGCGCGGTTTATATCTAGATTTCTTCTGTAGAGATCTTACTCCAGACATAGGTCTAAAACTAGGTCTCAATCCATAGATACCTACATCTATAGATAGCTTTCTATCTATAGGTATAGGCCTAGATGTTGACCTAGACCTAGGTTTAGTTCCAAATCCAGGTTGATCTAGATCTTGATCTATATTTCGATCTAGATCTAGGACTCAGTGGATGCTAGCGGCGCTCCGCACGTCGCCACCGGGAACGTCTTGACGTGCGTCTGCCATTGCGTAGATAGTTGGAAGAACTTCACTCCCGTCCATTCTGTGCCGTCGATGTACACTGTAATAGGGATTTAGTGTCATTATTTTGTACACACTTGATTTTAATAAAAAAAAAAGAAGATTTGTTTATTTATTTCTAAGCCAATCACGAAAGCAAAACTTTTTATGAGGTAAAATAGCCAACTCAGTACATTTTTTTTTGGTAATATCATAACTCATCTTTACAATTCCTAAAAATATTACACAATCTTGAGATAAAAGAAACAAACTCTTTAATCACTGTAGCGTGATATTGATGAGTTACATCACAGATAGAAAAAGAACGTTAAATACTTTTTCTCTATTTAAAAAAAAATACTAAATTAACGAAACAAAGATACTAGTAGCGTATTCAATAAATTATAATCTAAAAAAAAACGAAAGTAACATTAGAAACACAAATGTATTCAGTAAATTATATCTTTGTATAATTTTTTAAGGGTATTTTAAGGGTTGCCTGGTAGAGATCGCTACCTAGCGATAAGGCCGCCTTTTGCTTGTTTTATATTATGTGTTGTGTGCTTTTCCACTTGTATTTATTTATTTCTAAAAAATAAAGAATATTCATTCATTCATTCATTCATACCTTTAAGTGGCGTATGCGACCCTTTAGCAGAGCAGATGAGCCTCGCAACGCCCTCCACACTGTGCGCGCGACCCGCTTCACTTTCCCCGCTTTTCTCCTTTTTCTTGCCCAAGCGCATTACTGGGTACAAAATAAAATTTGTTATCGTGTGGTTATGACAGTTGACGTAATTGTTTTCAAGTGGAGTAAGAATTATAACAGAATTTAAAATACAGTTTCTTAAAATTTTACTTAGAATGTGGTGATAAAAATGTATACCAGCCAGCGTAATATAATGTGCAATTTCAGGTAGTAAGTATAACAATAATTCTTAGACTGAACACACACCAAGAGTCGTCTACAAATTCGAAATATACAAATATTTGAACCAAATATAAACAATAACCAAACTAATAACCGAATATACAAATATTAGAACCAAGTATAAAAAAATTAACATTACCTACACTTAGCCGAAACATTTTTCATCGGCAAAAAAAATCCTACAAAAATATACATATATAATATCTCAACATACTCTTCTGTTTCTTCTCTTTAGTCAGGTACGTGATGGCGAGGTGGTGGTTATGTCTCGTCACTAGCAGCGCTCTAAACGCCGCCTTCACCGTCACTTTGCCCCCACCACCCGTCCCACCCTCGCAGCCCTCGGCACTCTTGCCACCGCTCGCACCGCCCACCTGGAAATTAATATAAGAAATAAATCATTGTATTGTTAAACGTAACTGTTGATTTAATATTTTAGTGGATGAATAGTTGTCATTATAGTTGTAAC
>CAJQZN010031995.1:0-10844 GCA_907164685.1 Colias eurytheme | reverse complement strand
TTCACTCGCATATTTTTCAATACCTAACCAAATTGACCATTACAATCAAAGTTAAAAAATACCACTCATTCTTGCAAATAAATGTAACAAAACGTACGTTACGTAACGTAACGTACGTAAGCTACGCTATGATTTTCAATTTTCCAGTACAAAGCAAATGAAATTAGTGCGCGAAGCCGGACGACGTTAAATATCACCAGACATGTGGATTTTGACGCTGGTCTTTTAAAAAAATCCCGTCATATATCTATAGAGATTTTATACAATTGTTTTACAAGATACTGTTTTTCATATTGTTGGTAATTATTTGTTTTTATATCTCGGTAAATCCAAGGGAATGGGAACTGTGCGGGTGTCTCTCTGACTTACGCAAGCGAGGTCGCGAGCAAAACAAGCAGCGAAGATATAACACTTTTTTTTCAGCTAGTTCAATTCCCGGTCGAAGCAATTAAATTTTGAAAAAGTATGAATGCAGTATTTTTTTTAATAAGGAATGTTTCCTTTCAGCAAAATTTGCTATCTCCAGTATTTCAAGTACTCTCCCTCCAGGGTCCATCGAAAATCACACTAACCACGCCAGTAACAAAACCATGCTTATAAAATAACTAGCCTTCCGCGCGCGGCTTCGCCCGCTTTGTCTAAGACAGATCTTTGAAACTACGCAACGGATTTTGATGCGGTTTTTTTAATAGATAGAGTGATTCAAGAGGAAGGTTTTAGTATATAATTTATTAGGTTTTAGACAAAGCGGGCGATGCCGCGGGTGGTAAGCTAGCTTAGAAATAAAAGAACCTAGTAAATTCAAGCATAATAAAAATAATGGTTCCATAAAGTATTTCCTACAAACAACCCCATAACTTCCTCTTAAGTATAGAAAACTCTGATCACACATATGTAAATCAGGATAGCACACATAGATATTGACGATACGTACGCGTATGTATGTAAATTGTAGGTGTCCACGTCAGCTGTCAACGACAAAGCCTCCGAAATACGGACATTTGGAAAGGGACGTTAATTTATTTTGCCTGTTTTAGATCAGGGATTCAATTGAAATAACAAGTAACATGATGTGTAAATAGTTATTTTTAACAATAACTAAACCACTATCGGAACTCAACTTTTTTAATTTCTTCAAAATTTCAAATGAAAAAAGATTCATCAAAATCGGTTTACCCATTTGAAAGATAGAATAGTAAGTTATATAGGTACCTAAGTCGTTTTGTTGTTGTCTTAGCATAATATGTGAAATGACAAAGATCGTCCTTTTTTCCAACGTTAGGGAGATTGTACGTTATATTTAAAAGAATAAAGTTGCAAATCGTATACTCTTTTCTAATTTTTCCTTTTGTTTTTCGCCACCTGCATACATAAATAATAGAGATTCTATGTTGGGTCTTATTTATCCACACCCGCCTTATAAGGCTTAAAAAGGCATCACTGGTATAGTACCTACGTGACTTAAATTGAACTAATTTTGTGATTCAATATTTTGATTGAATACAAATTATATTGTAATAAAGTTTATCGTATCACTACATAGTATAAAACAAAGTCGCTTTCTCTGTCCCTATTTCCCTATGTCCCTTTGTATGCTTAAATCTTTAAAACTACGCAACGGAATTTGATGTGTTTTTTTTTAATAGATAGAGTGATTCAAGAGAAAGGTTTTTGTATATAATTTATTGGGTTTTAGACAAAGCGGGCGAAGCCGCGGGCGGTAAGCTAGTTATTTATATAGAGTAGTACCTGTTCTCGCAATTCACTGCTTATTGTAGATACATGGAATTTTATAATTACTAAAATCTATTTTATATAAAAAAAGTAATTAAAATAATCTAAATATAATGTACCTTCGTCATCAGAAGCATATTCTGTAGAATTTATAGCCTTGAAAACATAAAGTTTACTTCGAATTCCAAACAACATAAATCAACCAAAAGTGCGAACTGCATCAAAATTCTTAGTTCCCAATATACCTATTCCGTTGAACACAGGCACAAATACTAAGCTAGCTCTAACATCAGTAATATTTAGAGATGATAAATACCACACAAATGTTACCGAAGCCTTAATTAACTATGCCGCAATTTAAAGGGAAATTTAAACACAAATTATGCGCTTATGTTCACCGGGAAATCGTATTTTGCTATTATAATGCAGTTTTCCAGCGCATTTATTATGCATTATTTTGCTATATCTTGAGACTAGCTTTCCGCCTGCGGCTTCGCCCGCGTTTTCAAAGAAAAATCCGCATAGTTCCCGTTCCCGTGGGATTTCCGGGATAAAACCTAGCCTATGTTACTCGTGGATAATGTAGCTTTCGAATGGTGAAAGAATTTTTAAAATCGGTCCAGTAGTTTATGAGCCTATTCATAACAATCAAACAAACAAACAAACATACAAAAGTTTTCCTCTTTATAATATTAGTGTAGATAGTGTAGATAAAATGTAAAACGTTTTTATAGATAGATACAATTATAGATTGTAATGCGCTTTGGAAGTAAACAGATTTAACTAAGGATTTAACAGACAAAGGATGAATAAATACATACCTAACGGCAAAAGCTTAGCTTATTTTTTACAAGAAAAATATAATAATTTATTAAGGTGTAATGAACTTTACTTTTAACGTTTTTTCTATAAATATACATTTAGATATTAGTCAATATAGAGCGTTAAAGGCTTTCAAGATTTCATTATAATTTTCTACTTTGTTTTTCCTACAAAATTACACTTTTCTATATTATTTTTTTTATTTTTCTATATTATTGTATTTTATCCAATATTTCCTTGTACCTATTATTCCGTTTTTGTCGTCAATTATATTAATTAATTATCTACGTTATGAATTTTATGGTTATTTATTAATTTGATTGTTTGCTTATATATTTTGACTAATTTGTAGATCTAATAATTGCTATAGCCACAAGCCAACAAGACTATCAAACAACAACATCCATAGGTACTAATATTATAAGCTGAAGAGTTTGTTTGCTTGTTTGTACGCGCTAATTCAGGAACTACTGGTCCGATTTGAAAAAATATTTCGAAATTATATAGACCATTTATCGAGGAAGGTTACAGGCTATATATCATCACGCTAAGACCAACAGAAGCAGAGCAATGCGGGTGAAACTGCGGGGCACAGCTAGTTACTTATATATTCAGAAATTTGCTCCATATTAAACGAAAAACAAAGGCACTAAAAGGCAATATTATCATAGGGGTACTAAAGTCTAGCGTCTATGAATGTTGATACAGAATACCACGTTTTGTTATTAAAATTTATGAGTAGTTGCGCTCGGGTAGAAATTTTATACATACGAAATTGTACACTCCCCTGAGGATCGAAAGGTACACGTGTTAATATTTATTTGACATTGAGAAACATTACTGTTTTAAAACGTATATGTTTAAGAGATTTATGAGGTGTAACAAGGGGTAAATATATTTGGGAGGAACTATGAAAATGATAATTGTGATATTTTTATAGTAAGATGATAAAAGTTTGATTAATTTAAGATTATAGTAAAATATATTGTGTAATTTTATATTTTAGTTTTATGGCATTCAAATGCTTTTTTATATACATTTTTAGAAAAAAATAATATTGTGTAAAGTGATCGATTTTTTTTTCTATTCTTTAAATATAAATATTAATGTGTAAACCAACCACCACATAACTATCTGATATTATATAACATTTTTACGATTTTCCATATCTTTATTTTTCATATATAATTCTGGTATTTGTGTAGCCTTAATGCAGCGATATGAAATGTTAAAATGTTCGCCAGCTCCCCACTTAATTATTTTCATGAATAATGTTAGAACAGAGCTAAAAACATTTTCATTTATAGTTATGAATCTGCAAGCTTAAATAAAAGACTTCGAGATCAAAAACAAACTTGAATAAATTAGGTATAAATATTATTTTACCCATTGCTCTTTATACAGAAAATCGGCATATTATAGACTAAAAGTTGACTGAAATGTTCACTAAAAATGTAATGTAATAGCCATACACGCTACAATCTGCCATAGTTATACCTGCGCAGATCAATTGATTGTAGGCTCAAAAATCTGCGCAGGTCAATCTTCTACCTGCGGTATACCTGTACAGGTAGACCTGTTAGGTGTACCTGTACAGGTATACACACTATCGTGTGCAGCCATAAGAAATAGGTAATTGTGGTTTAGCTTCACATGCATATACAAACCAAAATAATCATTATAATGATACTTAACATAGAATAGAACCTAACAAAGACCACATTCATCTATCCCTTTAAGTAGCTAAAAACATAAGGGCTATAAATTCCACTAAGCCTCACAGATTTGGCTAATGCCGTAAATTCGTCAAGTGTCAAAAATACCGGGGATCCCATAATCATCTTTGGCCACTAATTTTCATATCCCATTAAAACTCGGCCCAGGCGACAGTAAGCCGGCAACGGGGAAGATGAAATTTAATTTAAATTATTTCATTGTTCGCTTTGGGTTTGTTTAAGTGTGAAAAGGACGTCACATGTTTCATTTTAGTTGAAGCTTTATTTTGTGATGAATAATAATTATTAATGATACTTGAGTGTTTATTAGCTTCACCTGTATGGTATGTAGGTATTGTATACAACAGACTCCTTAAATTCGATTTTGAACCAATTTAAATTGAATGATTTAAATCAAACTTTGTACAATTATCAAGGATCGTACGATCGTATCTCTACTGATGTTGAAGGTAAGTGATATTTAAGTTAAACGGTGGTAATTAATGATAAAAAATGTTATGACGATTCAAAAGAGCTTTTATAAGAAGTCTAATCTATACATATAATAAAATCGTAGGAAAGTCAAAACTGTACATTGAATATTTTTTTAAAAGAATACATAATCCATGATCTATAATCGATATAGAAGCCAAAAATATAGTTTTTAGAATTTTTGTCTGTTTGTCTGTTTGTCTGTTTGTCTGTTTGTCTGTATGTTTGTCCGAGCTAATCTCGAAAAGTACTGCATAGATTGACTTCAAATTTTGCATGAATATTACTAACAGGTCGTGTGAGGTTTTTTTAAACATATTATCATGCTATCACCTCCGGGGGAGGAGCTGTGAACCTTTACTTTTCTTACGTATTCCGTGTACTACGACAGCGTACAATCTAAAGACTCATGTTTAAATGTTGTTTTTGAGTAAGCCATGCTATTATCTAGCTTTACACTATAAAAACTACGTCATTTACGTAATTTGGGCAGAGAAACTGTTTAATGAATCTTAGTACTATAAAGACAAATTTGATTCAGCGCCATCTATGAGATTTCGTAAAAATCAAATCAATTTACATGTTAACACTACTGAACACAATGTTAAAAATTAATAATTTAAATATAATTATGTTATTTATTTATTTAACTCTTTAACCCATAATAAATCTTCCCTTCCCTATAAGGTGCGCTTATATAATTCGTGTGAATATACTACATTTTTAAAAGTGAGGGTAGATGTATATTATTTTAAGTCAAACTAGACACCATTACAGTTAATCTAATATTGATTGTGTTCATTGGTTACATTTTTAAAAATCTTCATGTTTTAATAATTCGATCACGAGGCGGGACTCTAATACAAAAAGGTTAGTTCGTTGATAATTATTATTCCTTCATCATTTACATGTTGTTAGTAAAAATATACTTTGACTGTTAATACTTTTGTTCAGTATTTACCTGTATGATTATTGCTTGGTAATTAATATATTTTCATGTCGTATACCTAATTATAAACATAAGTGTGATGTGAAACTAGCTGGATTTATTTTTACACACTCACAGTCTTATATTTTGTGTTAATGTTAAAATAGTATTAATAGTGTAAATCATAATATTTTTTCAAAGTTAAAAATATTTCCTTTTTTCTGATGGTGTTGCCATCGAATTAAACCACGCTGTCGTTTCGTTCACAAAAAGTCATGTTATTAGGACCGAATATGTAGCCGCCTCAACTTACGGAAACGAGAGTAACCTGCGTTGTCTGTTAGTTATTATATAGTCGAATTTAACGTTACATGGAAATTGGAATCTAAATATATGTATACCTACTTATATTAAATCTGTAGAGGTCAATTCTGCACATGAAATATATTTCCTAAATAACTATCACGAGGTGATTAGAGATCGACATCGACGTCAAAAATGTTTGTCCGTCTGTCTGTCTGTATAACCGTTATAGAAACAAAAACTACTCGACGGATTTAAACGAAACTTGGTACAATTATTTTTCATATTCGTGAGCAGAGCAGCAACGCCATTTTTAAGCTTTCGTCGCGCGTGCGTTCTTAATGCGTGTATCTTAATGGTTAAAGCTACACAGAAATCAAGTATGAAAGAAATGTTCTCCATATTATATAAAAAATATCTCCCGACATCATAAATGTCTATCTTTTATGGTTGAGCTTAGGAGTTCAAAGCTTTCTGATTATATTTGTCTACTAGCTGTCCCCGCGACTTCGTTCGCGTGGAATAGTGACTATGGGACCTATGACCATGGTCTCAGGGTGGGGCAACAATAAAAAATCATTTTTATTTTCATGCTCCCACTCCCGCGCCCACTCGCACTCCCACGCCATATGCCACGTTCAGTCCCAATCCCACGCCCACGCCCACTCCCCTTCACAATTAGTACCTACCAGATCAAAGCCAGGGTAAGCGCCCCACCCAGCCCCACCGTGGCTACGCCCATGCTGAATTACTACTTAACATACAATTATTGAGTAAATACGTACAACCATACTGTACTGTTGTACTACCATAAATAATTAAAAGAATTGTTATTAAAATTTCTTACTAAACTGAGCTAAAGAACTTACGTACCAAATTATTAAAGAAAATCAAGAAATGCCTAACCTATACCAAATAGTTACTACATATTGTAATTAAAAATTATGATTAGTATATAATATCGAAAATAAAAAAAGAAATGCCTAACTAATTCTACGTAAAATTTCTTTTAAATTATGTCATATTATTTTTTAGGAACCAGGGGGGGGGGAGAGGAGCAAATTCTATTTCCTTCCTTTCTTAAACGGATGTTTTTAATAATCTATGGTGTAGCCAGTAGCCACTGATCAGCTTAATCGATACTCAGTTTTTATCAAATCCAGAAACAAATCCAAATTAGATCTTTCCTGTCTCACGCACGTAACTAAAGGCTGAAGAGAGAGAGAGCACGTAACTAAACCGTTTAGACGAAGAAAAGTGTATAGAAAAAGGAATAAATAATTTCATAAACTTCCCGACGATCTTTAAAAATAAATAATAACTTTCATTTTTTTCATTCCCACTTTTACCCCTATGTAGGTATAATAAGTGGATGAACCAATTTTGATACACTTTATCTAAGAACCAGCGTCGGAAAATATTCTGCCTAACAAAAAAAACCGCATCTAATTCGGTTTACCTGTTAGCCAGCTACGGTGCCATAGACAGACACACACACACACACAGAAATACATAGCGGTCAAACACATAACACCAGTCTTTTTGCGTCGGGGGTTAAAAATATAATACGACATAATTTAAAGGACATTTTATGTGGAAAATTTACCTATACACCAGGGTAGATAATTTTTGAAACAAAAAAAAATCGCAGTAGGATGAAACCCATTAGAAAAGGATATGATAAAAATGTAAGGAAAAATAAATTACGGTCAATCGGAGTTCGGGAAGTGGCAGGGGGGGAGCTTTTAAGAGAAAAAAATTGTTTCTCTCGATTTCTCGATAATAATAACACCTGCTAATTTTTTTCTACATATTTTAATTGTACAGACATCACTTTTCCACAATTTTATTATATGTATTGATGATGATGATTGAGATTATAACACTCTTAGTCCGTTTTAATTTTTATTCACCCGAATCAGTGCCACCTAAAAAATCTTTATATATCGAAATTCGAGCAAAGTTAAGAAAATGAGAAATAAGAGTTCTCAAGGATCGTTAGAGATAAGAGGCTTACTATTGACCGAAAACAACATGTGTTATGCCGAACCTGAAACCGCTTCACAACGAGAATTGCGGCTCACAGCTGACCGCGAACGGCATGTACTATCCTGTGAGACCGAAACCTTCACTGAGGGTATATATAACGTCTCACAGCTGATCGCAAATGGCATATTGTACTATCCCGTGAGACCGAAACCCTCACTGAGAGGGAATTACGTCTCAACAGCTGATCACGATCGTCATATTTTATCTCGAGAATTCTGAAACTTTTACTCAATATGAAGACCGTTTGACAAATAATAGGGTGCACCATAATATTATTCGATCTCTCGAAGATGAACATGAGCATAAGCAATGACTAGAGTAGGGACGCGAATATTACCATTATTTGAGACAAGAACGATTAATAAGTTTGTTTAATGAAAGATTAAGAATTGAAACTATTGGTCTCTTTAAACGGACGAATAGCGAGAGGCCCGTCTTATTGCAGACAGATTTCGACATAGTCTTAATGACTTAGAGGTAAACATAGAAGATCAATCTACAAATTCGGTGGTGTGGTCCGACAAAATATTATAAAAGTGGGTTTGCTTATAACCTCACAATTGATTACAGATCATCTTCTGTATAGGCGATATTAACGTAGTATGTTCTTTTTGTAATGCTTTAAAGTGGAGTAAGGAGTCGGCTTTCGTTTGAAGATACGCCGGAACCTTTGAAATCACTACTTTTAAGTTTTAGAGGAACATGTGCAATCTAAACAGTTCTTAGACAATATTAGCTCTTATAGTATTGCGTTTTAAATGATCCTTTGGTGCTCAACAATTATCAGATGCTCCTTTCATTCTTACTTTTAAGATACAAGGTCAAGTTTATCATTTGATAGGATCCCTTTTGCCTGAAGGCCAACCTAAGTTTCTTTAATTATATTTTGTATTCGACTACGACGAATAATCGAATACAAGAAATCAATATTTCTCGAATTTAAAACTGAACTCATTTCACAATTTTAGAACATGTTAATTCATCAGGTTAATCCGTATATATGCGTTTTAAATCGACATTAGAAGCTTTTCCTCAAGATGGTGATATTAATATAAAATTGGTATAAATGCCGATAGACGGAAGTCTATCAGCACTCAGGAATTCCCTGAGCGTGTTATAACGCCCAGGCCGCAGTATTACAATTTTTCCTACAGTAGGGCGACGAATGTATTTTCGCATAGCAACGGAGGGGAACTCGTGGGGGGTAAAGTGACGCGGGCCACGTACCACAAACATGTTTAGTTTGTGGTACCGAGCGCGAAAGAAAGTCATCGTGTTTTTAGTAAAGTTACTATGTAAACTAATGTAATTTATTACTTAGGTACATATTCTATAATGGTGCGCTCAAACTGTTAATCTACATTTAATTTAGATTATTATTTTAATTACTAAGAAATGTAGAATTTAAATCACATTCATTCATGTTTTCCTCAGATATTCGATGTCTATGATTTTCGATGATTTTAAGATTTTCTTATCAGAGTATTCAATTTTAATGTAGTTAAATTTTATTAGAGACAATTAAGAACATTCAAAAATAAAGTGTCACGTATTTTTTTTAAACGACGAATGACGAAAAACGACCGAATCGCGGACGAAGTCGCGGGCAACAGCTAGTTGAATAAATAAATGTTTGAGTTTGATTTTAACAAAATATAGGGTATCTTAATGATATTTTTTAAATTCTTTTCATAGTACTATAGGAATACAGGAACCAAGGCACGGGTAATGCCTAGTTAACAAAATAACCTTTAGTTTATCATAATATTCGTGTAACAAATATATTCTACGTTAATTAATAAGCAATGGTCATTATTAGCGACAATTCTGCATGGGAAGTCGTTAACTATGTCGTGCGTCTGAAATAGCCCTAAACAAACAACAGGAAAGGTGGCGCGAATGGCTTATTTATAGCTGCTAATTAGGCACGGTACACACTTGCGACTTATTTACTTGTTGAGGATAATTATGTTTAATGTTTATTGAACAAATATTGTTAGGCGCGGGTCAAACACAAGCGGCGCGGGCGCGGGCGTGCCATAAGCGCACCTCTTGAATCTGTTTTGCGTCCTTCTTATACATTTTGTATGAAAGAATTTTGGAAAGGCGTCGAGATGGCACGCCACGGTTGTGCCACGGTTGCGCCGCCTTTCCAAAGTTATTTCATACAAAATGCCAATAGCCGATGCACGCCGGCAGTGCGCCCGATGCGCGCCCACAGTGCGCCCGATGCGCGCCGCGCCGCTTCTATATATGTCCCGCGCCTTAGGCTATATTTGATATTATAATATGGGTTTAATGCTTGTGTTGTTTAAATACAATAATACTAGATTTCCGCCCGCGGCTTTGCCCGCGTTTTCAAAGGAAAACCCGCATAGTTCCCGTTCCCGTGGGATTTCCGGGATAAAACCTATCCTATGTGTTAATCCAAGTTAGTCTTTATATGTGTGCTAAATTTCATTGTAATCGGTTTATTAGATTGCGTGAAAGAGTAACAAACACAAACACATCCTCACAAACTTTCGCATTTATAATATTAGTAGGTGTTTTTAAAGCTTTTACTTAGACAGCTTTTAGATACTCTGCTAGAAGTGCCGAGTGGTCTTTTCTCTCTTTTGTTATAGGAATATAATATAACTGCCCTGATACTGCCTGCTGATAACTTTCATTCACGGGTACACTAGGATTATGTACATTTATGTGTAGGAATTATATATATTTAGGACCGATTTTTCAATCTACACTAATATTATTAAGAGGAAAACTTTGTTTGTTTGTTTGTTTGTTTGATTGTAATGAAT
>CAJQZN010031994.1:23566-39496 GCA_907164685.1 Colias eurytheme | reverse complement strand
GTACATGAAATTATTGGGCATCTCATCAAAATAAAGCTACTCACGAAAAATTAGCTTGATAGTAATCACTTGCAAAAATGGGCGATGTATCCCGGACTATAGGATTATAAAAGTTTAAAAAAAATGTATTTGAAAAATATTATTACGCGTTACGACGTATGTATTTTCAAAACGAAATTGTTGTAGTCCTATGAAATTACTCTCTAACTTTAAAGTTTTCATAGATTTGATAGCTTAATTGAAATATTTTTGGGATGTTTTAGATTTAGGAGATATTAAATTAAATATTATTAAAATAATATCTCAATAAATAGGAGTATATCTATTACTTATTATCGTTTATTATGTAGTTTTTGTTAGGCTACGTTATACTACGACTAAGCTAGTCGCAAATAATTTTCTAATAAGTACGACTTAGTTTTCTAAGCTTTTCGCGAAAAAAAAGCAGTTGCGCAACAAGAAAATATTATTTGTTGAAATAACATTTAATGTTTGTATATATAGCATATCATGGCACTATTGGTTGTATTAAATAATTATTTTACTTTTATTTAAGCACACATAATGTAAAATCAAATATTTTAGCTGTTATAAAAAATTGTAGTTACAAATTACATAATTATGGACATAATAAACTGAGCAGCATTTTAATTGAGTTGATTTATTACAATTTAGGTATTATTAGTGTAGGTAAACAACAACTAGGTACATAAAATAATGAATATATTTAAAAAATGCGAAGGTCTCAATACTTTTTTAATTGCAAATTGTTTTAAATTATATTTAATTACAAATAAGTAATTTAATTATCTTTAGAAAAATTTATCAAATATCACACAATTAAGTATAATTAGATATTTTTATTTTCAAGCTTTTGTTTTTATTTAAGTTCCAATTCAAAACATAAATAAAAATATTATATTATCTGTTTTTTTGATTTAAAAACAAACTGGCCAACTATAAAGATCAAAAAAGTTAAAAAATAATAATCACATTATTAAAAAAAAGTAATTTTCCCGCACTTTTGAATGTTACACGGATTAACGAAATCACAGACTGGACGCGGTGTCGCGGGACTTTGCAAATATAAATATATACGTAGTTATCTATGTGCGTTTATTTACATAGTGTATGATGTACATTGCTGCCTTTGGGATGACCGACTTCAAAAAGGAGAAGATTAGGTACACATTATTGTTAGACAAAGCGGACAAAGCCTAGGATGTAGAGCTAGTCTAGTAGTTTGTGATTCTGATTTTATCTAGCTTTTGCCTTCAACTTTTTCCTATACATGTAAGTATGTAACAGTTCAACAGCAACAGCTCTACGTGTATATGAAAAAGTTACATTAGAATAAGAATAAGAAAAAGTTACAGGTTTTAAAACAGCTGCTGTTGTAATTCAGACTATACCTAATGGCTAATCTATGTGTGCATTCGTTTCGTTTGTGTTTTATTTTTTGTATTTAAGCATTTACAGCGCTAAATTGGAATAAAAGTAGCTTAGAAAATAATTGAACATGTAATATATGCATGTTTACGAAAATATACCTACATAAAAAATGTTATGCAACATTTTTTTCAGATATTCTATTACTACAACAATGGAAGCTGGAGTTATAAGCAGTTCCAATTAATAAAAAAAAAAAAAATCGAAAGCTTTTCGTACTACTACTATGTATCCTAAATAATATTTTTTTAAGAAACCAGCAATGTACATTAAAAAACAAAAATCTCCGTCAATTATGTCATTTTGCGCGCGCACCCCTAACAGCCAATAAGAATTAATGGCGGAAAGGGCTCGGGTCGCAACCTTAGTAAACAACACTAGCTACAAAATAAACTTTATTTTCTAAGGAATATGGTCTAAATTCGCATAATGATATACTTATACGTATTTCTAAAAAGGTGATGAACCAGTAAAACAAAACTTGAAAGGTGTTAACGACTCTATTGTAATTGTAATAAAGGTTATAATACTGTTTGTTTTGGTTTTGTCTTGGAATTCAGTGACAATTTGATTGTATGGAATGGTTTTTCAGAAAGTCGTTCTTATTGTGATGGAATAAGGTTGAAATTCGTTTGTTTGTAAATCAGGAATGATTTGGGAAACGTAGAATGAGTCATCTTTTTAGGTACTTAGTAGCGGGAATACGTTTTTTCTATGCAAACAAAATAAATTACTCATCATTTTATGTGATTATACTTCAATAATAGATAATCATAATTTTAATATTAGCTGTGCCCTACGGTTTTACCCACATTGCTCCGCTCCTGTTGGCCTTAGCGAGATGGTAATATATAGCCTATAGTCTTCCTCGAATCGGACCAGTAGTTCCTGAGATTAGAGCGTTCAAACATACAAACACTTAATCTTCATAATGTAACTAGCCGCGCTCCGCTGTTTCAACTTTCAACTTTCACCTGCGTGGCTCCGCTCCTTTTGGTCTTAGCGTGATGATATTATAATATAACATACTAGCGGTCCGCCCCGGCTTCGCCCGTGGTACATATCTCGCAATAAAAGGTAGCCTATGTTCTTTCTCAGGGTCTAAAGATTATCTGTACCAAATTTCATCAAAATCGGTCCAGTACATAGTTTATGCGTGAAAACCATACATACATACATACAAACCTTTCCTCTTTATAATATAAGTATAGATAGCTTTCCTTGATAAATGGGCTATATAACACCACAGAGTAATAATAATATACTACGTATACAACTAACACCGAAACAAATTTTTCAAATCGGACCAGAAGTTCCTGAGATAAGTGCGTTCAATCAAACAAACAACTTGCAAAATACACGTTTTTAAACATGCAAAATACACATTATGTAAGATTTAATTAGGTATTGTCAGTCACTGTTCTTCTTCTTCTTCTAAGTAGATCTGTATGATAATTGATAAATCTAATCAAAATCGGCGTAATAATTTTAACCGTGAAAATATTTCATCTATACTAATATAATAAAGAGGAAAGGTTTGTATGTATGTATGTATGTATGGTTTTCACGCATAAACTACTGGACCGATTTTGATGAAATTTGGCACAGATAATCTTTAGACCCTGAGAAAGAACATAGGCTACCTTTTATTGCGAAATATGTACCACGGGCGAAGCCGGGGCGGACCGCTAGTAATTTATAAGGATGGATCTACGTATAGGTACGTAGTGTGCAAATTTTTTCAATATTTAATGTTTTGCCATAAAGTTTTTATTACAATAGGTAAGTAAGTACCTAGGTACATAAAAATATTATTATTAAATATTATGCAAAGTAAAATGTTATTTTCCTATTTCTATTCGTCGCAAAGACAATAAAATCGAGCTGTGACCACAGAATAATATTTTAGTAACTTGCTATGATTACAAAAGCAAATACACAGTCGAAAAATTACAAGAATTAAATTGATAGTTTAAAAATGTTAAATAATTGAAAATTCAATTTATCGCTAGCTTATTTGCTTATCTTCAAAAGAAGAAATAAATGCGTTTTTGAATTGAAGGTTTTGTAACGATATACAGCGATGTATAGGCAGACAATTTTTACTTTAATAAGTAAGTTTTTAGTTATCATAATCTCGTTTTTAAACCTTAATACATAAAAATTACGTAGGTTACGCGTTGTTTTTCCGCGTTGTTCTCCAAAAATACTGAACCGATTTATTATAAAAGCAGCACACATTGTGTAGTTTATATCCAACTTGAAAGATAGTATAGTTCATATTTATATTATGATAATAAAACATCATAGTGCACAGTAAATTATTTTAAATCAATTTATGACACAACTAAAGTTTCGTAAATTAAATTTCATTCAAATATTTCTCGGTTTTCAGTGCTACAAACACATATATTTGCTACAAAGAACCTACACGAAGTAGACATTCTAGAGCCTAAAAAACCGTTACCAGCTGAATATGAATCAAATAAGATGCATGTCAAAATTCCTATAATCCTAACAAATGACAAGAAAAGAAAAATATCTTTACGACTTGACAATGATAATATAAATAAATATAACCAAGCTAGAAGGCATGTAATTAAAGATAAAATATTGGCAGATAGTAATAAAATACGCAAAGCTGACTATAAACAAGATACTACATTGAAACTCACTGAAAACAATGCTAGAAGACTTATAAATAACTATTTGTTACAACATGATAGACTAGCTAGACGAAATAATAATCGTGATATTATAGACATGAGAGAATTAAATGCTAGAAGGAATTTAGAACATTCTGATCATGCTAATTTAGAAGCGAATGGAGGACCGAGTTTTCTCTACAATATTAGAAGATATGCTAACAATGATGAAGAAAGAGATCATCATTTCAGGCGACACAATATAGAAAAACAAGATTTAAACGACCATAGAGAAAATTCTGAACATAACATAGATGGTAGACGACAAGGCTTAATTCTACTATCTCTGGATGAAGACCATAATAATAAACGAAATGAGAATACACAACATAACTTTGATGTTACTGATAATGAATTTAAAAACCATAATGGTAGACGACTACTAGGATATATTCCAAATAAAGACCGACCTAACATAATTTTGTTATCACTCAACAACTCAGATTTAAAAGAAATTAATACTATTCTTAATAATAATTATATGAATAATAGAAGGAATTTTCAACGAGTGAAGAGCCAAGGCCATAGTTATTTAGAAGCAATACAAGAAAACAATTTACTAAATCATTTAAAAAAGATTCGACGCGGCAAAGCGAGGCGTGATGATAAGAACGATGAAGAAGAATTACGCTACGATTTAGAAGATGACAGATTGATTTGGAATATTGAATAATTATGTATTTATTATAAATAAATAAATTATAGCGTTTTACTAGCTTACCGCCCGCGGCTTCGCCCGCTTTGTCTAAAACCTAATAAATTATATACTAAAACCTTCCTCTTGAATCACTCTATTAAAAAAACCGCATAAAAATCCGTTGCGTAGTTTTAAAGAAGCATACAAAGGGACATAGGGACATGGTAGGGACAGAGAAAGCGACTTTGTTTTATACTATGTAGTGATTTTACCCAGCGACATTAATTTGTTATGTTTTAATATCTATTAATATGTTGTATGTTTTATGTATATATATTTCTTTGAAATTTTTCCAAACCACAATTTCAAGCAACAACCAAATTCAAGTATTCTATATTGATATTATCTATATATAATCATTATACTATTATTAGCTGAAGAGTTTGTTTGTTTGAACGCGCTAATCTCAGGATACTGGTTCGATTTGAAAAATTCTGTCGGTGTTAGATAGCCCATTTATCGAGGAAGGCTATAGGCTATATATCATCACGCTAAGACCAACAGGAGCGGAGCAATGCGGGTGAAACCGCAGAGCACAGCTAGTGATAGATATAACTATATTACTGAAGCTCCATTTAAATCCGTCCAGAAGTTTTTTCGTGAAATCAGAGACAGGGGGTTTTAAACACTAATCAGTAAAAAAAACATAATATTTCACATTTTTTATTAACAATAATATAAAAGTCCTTACTACATATACATTGGTTTCTACAAATATTACAATATGTATTACATATTCAACTTACGAACAACATTTTGGTTCAAATTCTGTAGTTTGTAAGATCGAATTTCGCTCATAAGTTTTATGAATTACAATAATAATGAGATTACTTCTATATATTCTAGTAATTTCATAAAAAGTTCTAGAAAAAGACATTTTATACAAACTTCTAAAATTGTTTTTAATTATTTAAGGTAGAAATAACAATTAGACTTACAATCGCGTTCAAAAATTGAGATCAAAACTCTGCCTACGTTTATAAGGCAGAGTTTTGTGATGACCGATACAATACTTTGAACATTACTACCACGAAATAAGGTGTTTATTTTTATGATATTTTTGAGTCTTGTCTATAATTGTAAGTGATATTATTAAAAAAAACAAGTGTATTTTTATCAATTTTTGAAGTGAAACTTCTTTAGGCGCTTTGAGAGTAAAATTTCAAGCTCGCGTCATGGCAATACCGTCACGTCATGGAGTATGGCGACGATTTTGTTATCTTAGAATTTTTTGCCAAAGAAGTTTCACTTCTGACACGTGTGCTCGGTATATACGCTTTTTTAACAATTTTAATATACAGGGAAGTCATGGTCAATATATTTAGACCACGCGTGAAGGCCACCAGTCAAATCCTTGATTTTGTTTTTATGTTTGTCTTCGATAACATCGAGAACTCGCTTCGCCGCGACTTGAGAATCGTTGCCTCTTCTACAGATGAATGTAACTGTAAAAAAATTGTTGTTACATTATCTATACTAATAATAATATTATAAAGAGGAAAGGTTTGTAATTATGTATGTATGTATGGTTTTCACGCATAAACTACTGAACCGATTACAATGAAATTTAGCACACATATAGAGGGTAACTTGGATTAACTATATGTTAATGGATAGGTTTTATCCCGGAAATCCCACGGGAATGGGTTACCCTTTGAAAACGCGGGCGAAGCCGCAGGCGGAAATCTAGTTTATTATATTATCCTTACTAACATTAAGATTATATTTGGCACAGAGGTATTATGAGATCCGAGAAAGGACATAGATAATTTTTATCCCGGAAATCCCACGGAAGAAATCTCCGCGGGTCTTAAACGCGGGCGAAGTCGCTAGTATATTTAAAATACATTTAAAGTTTGTCATCGAATAATACAGGTACAGATACATATACAGATGATATATTGAAGGTATAAACATAAATACAGATATAGATATTAATATAGATATGCATATATGTATCGATAACGATACAGATATAAATATAGACACATACATAGAAATGCATAGATATTAGATACGTATACAGATATACATTACCATGACTAGTGCACTTCCTAATTTCCTCCAAAAGAGCGTTTAAATTATCCTTATATAAATTATCTATAGGATAGTTAACAGCGCCATCTATACAACACATGTTGAACTCCGGTTCGCTTCTAACATCTACCAACAGATGGCGCTTTTCTAAATTATCGTTATCTGTCATTTTTGCCGCCAATTCTGTGGCTGTTATTCGATTTTCGGGCGGTAAAATGTCTAGATGTAGATCCTGAAATAAAAAGAACATTTATTTGAATCCACGAGACAGAACATACATAAAGGAGAGTATGTGCCGAGCACACGTGTCAGAAGTGAAACTTCTTTGGCGAGATTCAAAGATACCATAAATTAAAATAAATAAATAAATACCAAAATCGTCGCCTTTCTCCATGACTCTCAACGCGCCTAAAGAAGTTTCACTTCAAAATACTATTTAAGTGTGTTTTTTGTTGTTTTTTATACTATAATAATTATTACTTTTAATATCATTGGATATATCGATATACCTAATACTATCCACTTAATATTATAAATACGAAAGTTTGTAAGGATGCAGGTGGATGGATGGATGTTTATTATTATTTCACGTAAAAACTACTGAACCGATTACAATGAAATTTGGTATGTAGGTAGCTGAAGACCCAGAACTATACGGTTTTTTCTTTGAAAACGCAGGCGAAGCCGCGGCCAGAGTTCTAGTATATTATAATAATAAGATTTTATTCTCCTAACAAATGGATCTACGTTATCCGAATATTACAGTAAATAAATAAAAAAATGTGTGCGTGTACTAGTGTACACATGTAAGAAGTGAAACTTCTTTATGACCTTATCTTATTTTTCAAAAAATAATTTACTATATGCAACTTTACAGAAATACGTCGAATCACGCGTGGTAGGGATAAGAAAAAGATGGCGCGTAACGAAAAAAATGTTACACTAAATTTTTATCCTACCCCGATAAAGAAGTTTCACTTCAACAATACAAATATCTTACCTTGTCATTCGCTTGTGCGCTACAAAACATTTCATAATCGACTAATTTTGTGATCGTCGGATTTTCTGAACATGACGGACATTGGATATTTCGAGCACGAAGTTTCACTGAAATTTTAAATTACTAATCTGTACATATATTTATTATTTATTATATATTATAAAGGTGAAGAGTTTGTTTGTTTGTTTGAACGCGCTAATCAGAAACTACTGGTCCGATTTGAAAAATTATTTTGGTGTTAGATAGCCCTTTTATCGAGGAAGGTATCACGCTAAGACCAACAGGAGCGGAGCAATGCGGGTGAAACAGCGGGGCACAGCTTGTAAAATAATACTGAAATTCAAGAGTAAGGCTTTATTGTATAATTTACTAGCTTTCCGCCCGCGGCTTCGCCCGCTTTGTCTAAAACCTAATAAATTATATACTAAAACCTTCCTCTTGAATCACTCTATCAATTAAAAAAACTGCATTAAAATCCGTTGCGTAGTTTTAAAGATTTCAGCATACATAGGAACATAGGGACAGAGAAAGCGACTTTGTTTTATACTATGTAGTGATTAGCTTTTAGACTCAGCGGGCAAAGCCGCGGGCGGAAATCTAGTTGTATTAATAGAAGAGATAAACAGAAGAGATAGAGAAGATAGATAGAGATTATTATATACTTACCAGTCCTAAAGCTCATGTCTTCACCATCGAAAATCAACATTCTCTCGACCAATAATTTGTCTCGAGTATGACCTACTAGAAGTTTGATTGCTTCTAATGCTTGTAATGCACCTGAAATAGTTTTTTTTTTATATTATATGTATATAATATTATAAAGAATGTTTGTATACCTATTTAAAACAACTCTACTCTTTCGATTTTATAAGTATATAAATTTGTAAGGGATGCCATCTGTAGAGATTTTTATACTTTTCTTGAACTCAAACTCAAACATTTATTTATTCAATTAGACTTCTTATAAATGTACTTTTGAATCATTATTACATATTTTTAACATTTACCACCGATTCGCAAAATCTATGGAGCATTCGAAAGCAAAATCTATGGAGAAGATCCGGCAAGCAACTCCATAGTTGCCAATGTCAATATTACAATTTAATTTTACATAGTAATATGTAACTACATAATAATATATTATGCCAAAGAACTGTCCTGTGGTTTTCACTCGACATCCCTCCATGGATTTTCATCTTCCATATGAATATATTTAATTTCAATTTCTCCAGCATTTGAATGCTGTAAAACTAAATATTATTTTTTTTTATACAAATGAAACTTCTACATATAGATAACTTACCTATGGCCCCCGGGACGGGCCCAGCGACGCCATTGGCCGAACAACTACCGACTGCTTCCGGGGGCGGGGGACGGGGGAACACACAGCGGTAGCAGGGCCCCGACTGGGGTATGGGACAAATATATAATATAAATACTGAGTTATTTGGTATATGTTACTTACCTATGACTTCGAGTGGGGTATGAGACAAAGATTAAAATTAAATTATTTTATGGCCCCGACTGGGTTATGGGAAAAACTTGTAAAATTTAGTTTTTTTTTTTGTATAATATATCAGTTACTCTTGCTCCGAGTGGGGTATGGGACAAACGGGTATAAATACCGAGTTATTTAGTATTTAATACCTATTTATTGCTTAATGGGGTATGGGACAAACGTGTAAAATATAGTTTTTTAGTATTTATAAGTTACTTATGTCCCCGAGTGGGGTATGGGACAAATGTTCACAATTCAGTTATCTATTTACTATACATACTATAAATAAATACTACTTATGTATACCCTGACTGGGGACAAACATACACTTTATATTGATTTAATATGTTTTTTACCGGTCTTGATCTAACTTGAAAGATACGGTAAGTACCACGTGTATCGGGTCGGCTAGTATTATTATATTATTGCCCTTTTTATACAAAGTAGTGAAGTAACAATTTCGTTGGAAAATATAATATTAATATCGGTAGTATTTATCATAATATAACGGTTGCGAGGTGAAAAAAAGACAATTAACAAGTGATAACTGCGTTAAAAACAACCGACTTCAAACTTGCACTTGCAACATTTACAAATACAGACAAAAATGCTCATAAAATAAAAACTACTGGGCCTATCCTAATAAAATTTTTATGGGACCAATTCGACACCATCCCGCATCGAACAAAAAAAGAATCACGTAAATCGGTTCAGAAACCTCGGAGTAATCGGTGTACATACATAAAAAAAAACATACCGGCCGAATTGATAACCTCCTCCTTTTTTTGAAGTCGGTTAAAAACACATACATTTTTACATTACAATGTTATTAAAGATAGGTATATTATACAGTGACAATAATATTTACCTTATAGTCAGGGCCCTGACCCCTATATCCATAAATGGTTAGCTGTCCTTCCATTTTCAATGCACTTCCTGAAATCAACGGTATCTGAAACATAATTAAACTATGTTTAGGATACGGTTTTACTTGCGAATTGTAATAAAAATTAGCGTATTATGTGATCCAAATTAGATTAGGATCGATTGAGCGCCATTTTGTGACGTCATGAGATGTCAATTCCAATGTTTTTCATTATTATATTGCATAAGTAGTAATTAGATGTGTGTGTGTGTGTATGTTTGTTACTGTTTCACGCAAATACTACTGAACCGATTACAATGAAATTTAGCACACATATAGAGGGTAACTTGAATTAACACAAGATAGGTTTCATCCCGGAAATCCCACGGGAACGGGAACTATGCGGGTTTTTCTTTCAAAACGTGGGCGAAGCCGCGGGCGGAAAGCTTATAATTATTATTATTGCTTAGAAAGTTACATATAATTAATATTTATTACCTTAGCAATAACAGCCACATCGCTCAACATATATCTTGTAGGCACATTGTCAGTACAATCCAAGATGGCGTCGTATTGAGACGCTATTTCTAGAGCATTCGACGAGTCCAGTTGCACTTTGTATGGAGTGACTTTTATACGTGAATTTATGCTGTAATTATAAGAATAAATCTATACTAATATTATAAAGCTGAAGAGTTTGTTTGTTTGTTTGAACGCGCTAATCTCAGGAACTACTGGTCCGATTTGAAAAATTCTTTGGTGTTAGATAGCCCATTTATCGAGGAAGGCTATAGGTTATCATCTCGCTAAGACCAACAGGAGCGGAGCAATGCGGGTGAATCTGCGGAGCACAGCTAGTCGTTAATAATAATTAAAATAATATCTTACCTTCTTAAACTATTTGCGGCAGATTCGGCTTTGCTTATGTTTTGTTCTTCCTCAGTATGTAAAAACTGTCTGTGTATATTTGTTATATCCACTGTGTCATAATCTACTATACCTATTTCACCTGGAAAGTTAAAAAATCGATTTCGAATAAATAATTTCAATATTGAAAAAAATCAAGAAAAATAACGACTGGTTTAAATTAAATCTGTCTGTTAATAAAAGTGTGTTAAAAAATGCAGGCAAAGTTAATTAATAATACATTTTTGACTGACCGGTTGGCTTGGTTGGTAGTGGCCCTGCCTTCCAAGCCAGAGGTCGTGGGTTCGATCCCAACCCGGGACAAATATTTGTGTGATGAACATAGATGTTTGCTCTGTGTCTGGGTGTTAATTATCTATATAAATATTTATTTAAAATTATATATTATATATGTTTATCAGCCATCTGGTTTCCATAACACAAGCGAAAGCTTAGTATGGGATCAGATCGTGCCGTGTGTGAAAATTGTCCCGAAATCTTTATTTATTTATTTATTATGAATGGTTACTTTAAGAACTGCTTGCTATCAAGGATCAGTGACAATACAACAATTTCATTACTTCTTATTAAAGCAAGTTGTTTAGTTTTTTTTAACTTTATTTATGTCTATTTTAAAGTTGATTTGATTTCAAATACAAGTCATACCAACGCCAGCCCCCGCTAAATACACAGCAGCTGGGCACCCTAGGCCTCCCGCCCCGACGATTAGGAGTTTGCCCTTCATCAGTTTCTCTTGGCCGGAGACACCTATATCTGGTAGTAGAATCTGTCTGCTGTATCTGGAAATATGAACAAAGTGTATTAATTTTTGTGTCTTATTTAGAGGTAAAATATAAAAAAACGTGTGGCACTCTGGGACTGCCGCGGTAAAGCTATTGCATGCTATGCCTTAAAGCCACACCTCCGACGGAGCGTGAGGTTTTTTCGTTACGGAATTTCTAGATTCGTTCCCCGCGCTCAAGGCCTGCGATAGAAGCTATGCAATAGCTTAATTATGGTTACTAGCTGCGCTCTGCGGTTTCACTCGCTTTTGTTGGTCTTAGTGTGATGATATATAGCCTATAGCCTTCCTCGATAAATGGGCTATCCAACACCGAAAGAATTTTTCAAATCGGACCAGTAGTTCTTGTTGTTCTGCGTTCAAACAAATTAACAAACTCTTCAGCTTCATAATATTATTAGTATGTATAGATAAGTTATTCTTGTATAATTATTCCATTTTTAAAGTTTATTTTAATTTTGGTGAAATAAATGTTTCTTTCTTTCTTGGGCTTTTTTTATAATTCAGCAGTCTTCAGTTTAATTCTATGATTTAAAATAGTCATCAAGTGATATATATGATAGGAACTATATAAATAAATAAAGAATCAAAGGCAACAAACAAAAATTCACCTTGCATTCGTAAAATTTTTATAAATATTGATCCTACTAATATTATGAATGCAAAAGTTTTTGAGGATGTATGTGTGTTTGTTACTCTTTCACGCAAATACTACTAGAAATTTAGCACACATACAGAGGGTAACTTGGAATAACACAAAGGATAGGTTTTATCCCGGAAATCCCACGGGAACAGGAACTCTGTGAGTTTTTCTTTGAAAACGCGGGTGAAGCCGCGGGCGGAAATATAGTTGTTATATAAAAACCTTAAACTATTTATACATACAAAACTTTTATCACAATGTTACTAACAAACCACTTTGTATGGGACAATTTTAAGAAATTTTTGGTGTTTTCCATAGGTCTAAGAATATGTAGACTGTGTCTTATATCAATAAGTGCAATTTTTGCCAGATTTACTAATTTTAGGTAATGTAAATAATAATAAATACCTTTCTATAGCCCATTTTGGAATGCTTTCACCAAATTGTACTTTTAAACTGTTTTTTTTGTCCAAATCACCAATTTTACTGTTGATTTGTGCCTGAAAATCAATTACATGTAAATTAGTTACATCTATAAATAAATAAATGTTTATTGTCAACATAACACAAATACACCAGAGCATGAGATTTTACACAATACTAGCAGTCTGCCCCGGCTTCGCCCGTGGTACATACCTATTTCGCAATAAAAGGTAGCCTATGTTCTTTCTCAAGGTCTAAATATTATCTGTGCCAAATTTCATCAAAATCGGTCCAGTAGTTTATGCGTGAAAACCATACATACATACAAACCTTTCCTCTTTATAATATTAGTATAGATAAACATTTAGCAACACACATGTAATACAAACATTAAATTTTTTATCATCATTATGTAATTATCATCAAAATATGTATTCATATTATAATGTGAATAGTTAGAAACTAGTTAATATGTGAGAAACTTATTATAATGAAAAGTCACAAATGCATGAAAAATAACCTTACTCCTAAAGATGTTGATTTTTTAAAGTAAAATAATGTTTAAAATGGCCTACTTTTTAAGTTCAATCATTTTTTTTATGTCAGAGCAAGCAAAGGGGCAGGTGGGCCACCTGATGTTAAGTGGTCACCACCGCCCATAAACACTTGTAACACTAGAAATGTTGCAGGTGCTTTGCTGGCCTTATATGGACATTTTTTTTATAATATGACATAAGTTATGCTTATTTACAAAAATTGTAATTCCTACTCATGGACCTATTTCCTACTACAATTTATAAGTTTACCAATACTTGTACATAAAATATATTATATACATTTGGGTAGGGGCTGCAGGTATATTATTCAAAAGTATTGTTAAGTACATTTCATGAATATTGAAAAATTCAATCATTACTTACGGGTAAATGTTTTGTTACATACTTCTTTACATATATGTATATAACCGGTTAATACTAAAAGAAATCTGAATTTATTTGTAATATTTGACAATAGCATTTTATGCTAATAGTTATACAAAGCAGAACCGAATCGTTTCTGTACATATAACTTGTAAAAATACATAAAAACACGACGATACATACCGTACCCATTTTTTCTTTTACGTCAATCAATTCTTGCTCTTTACATTCTAGTTTCTTGCGTATTTCCAATATTTCCTTTTCCAATTTACTCACGATGTCCATTTTGGTTAATGTTTAAGATAATATTAGTGTTTTATTGAGAATTAAAATATGTTGTAACTTGTGCAAAGTGAATTGAGAATAACGTCAAAGTAAAAAATAACAATAAACAGCTGTTCAACATTGACACATTTAGTAAAGTTTAGAAAATCGAAATTTTATGTTTTTGGTGATATTAATTATGTATGCAGCAGAAACCTTGCAGAAACCATACAGCGTACGTTTGTTAAATAAGTAGTAAATAAACAACTTGAGATATTGTAGCCTTGAACGTAATATTTTTTAAATTTATTTCATTACTAGCGGTCCGCCCCGGCTTCGCCCGTGGTACATATTTACGTTTTCTCTACATAAGAACCATCCTCGTACTTCAAGGAATATAATAGAAAAGAATTATCGAAATCGGTTCAGCCGTTCACACGTGATGCCGTGACAACGCGAAACGGGTGCGGACCCGCCGCCTTTTTATAGCTCCCGCCGCGAAGCGCGTCGAACGCGGCAACTGATACACAAAAATAATCCTTATGGCATGTAATTCACGCGCGATGACTTATAGCGTATTTCATGTATAACTTTGGTGTTTCTACACCGATTTACATGATTCTTTTACTATAACCTGCCCAGGAGTATGAAGAATAATTGTGCCAAATTTCGTTAAAATCCGTCGTGTAGTTTTTGTTTCTATAACGAATATACAGACAGACAGACAGACAGACAGACAGACAAAAATTTTACTGATTGCATTTTTGGCATCAGTAGCGATCCCTTATCACCCCTTCATAGTTTTTTTTTAAATATATTTCATGTACAGAATTGGCCTCTCTACAGATTTATTATAAGTATAGATAAAGTGTGTTTGTCCCTGGTATGTCCATGTAGTCATGTACTGTTTTCTAAGAATAGAATTAGTAAAATGAGTGTACTTTTCTGATTATTTGTGTATTAAATTGCAAACCATTTAAGAGCACCATTCAAAACGCGAACATTTAAAAAGTGGAAACAGAAACGGGGAAACACCAAGCAACACAGGCAAGCTTTATAGGTTAATTCCCGGCATTTAAAATTATGACGGAAATCCCCTAATGAGAAATGAAACAGACGTTAAAAATAAAGTATGGTTTAAAAACTTTTATAATCTGTATAAAATATGATTTTAAAATACTTTTATATCGTTCAAGACGTTTTTAAGAGTCAGAGTAACAACTAAGAGTAACAAAAATTGATTATTTATGCTTAATTCTAATAACTTTTAGTAGTGGCTAAGGAATATTGATTTCAACAAGTAAATCTTACCTGATAATAATAATAATTCTCCCCTCAGTGGACTTAATGTGATGATATTTAGCCTGTACCTATAGCCTTCCCGATAAATGGACTATCTAACAGAGAAATAATTTTTCAAATCGGACCCGGTGTTCCTGAGATTAGTGCGTTAAAACAAACAAACAAACAAACTCTCCAGATACGTTGTAATAATATGCCAATTGCCAACATATTATCCTACTAACACATATTATAAATGCGAAATTTTGTGAGGAAAGATGGATGTTTGCTACTCTATCACGCAAATACTACATGTATACTCTGTCCATTAAATTATTTGCTTTTTGACAGCTTCACGCCTATGTAGGATTGTATTGTCCTCAGAGGAATAAACCCTCAGAGCAATAAACCTATAGAGTACTTGTATCGAGCGTATACAA
>CAJQZN010031994.1:0-18566 GCA_907164685.1 Colias eurytheme | reverse complement strand
TTGTATACGCTCGATACAAGTACTCTATAGGTTTATTGCTCTGAGGTATTGTCTATGTTAAAATGTCATACAAATAATTATCGTACTTCATGGACCACTTAGTGATGTCTACACAGAATTATTCAATGATGGGTCGATAGATTATAATAATCAATAGAAATACTCTGTAAAATATATCCGATACAGAAATACTCTTCTATCTATACTAATATTATAAAGAGGAAAAGTTTGTAAGTATGTATGTATGTATGTATGTATGTATGTATGGTTTTCACGCAAAAACTACTCGACCGATTTCAAAAATTCTTTCACCATTAGAAAGCTGCATCTTTACTGAGCAACATAGGCTATATTGCATTTTCAAAAAAATTAGAGATCCTTACCAAAAATGCAATAATGTAACCCAAGGTGTAAAAAAATCCTCAATAAAACTTCTGTCATCGCGTGCGCTGCGGAATCTATTGAAGATAGAACAATAAAATGTTCTACGGTATTATAGAATGGAGCAATATCTACAAGAAAGTCCGCGATACCATATGTCCATCTTCAGTAGTTATGTTACTACAACAACTTTTTTACGTTTTCAAAGTAAATAGAAGTGCCGACAGTAATCAAACCATGTTATCCATACACATATATTAATCCTTATCCCATTAAATGATGTTTTATTATAGACTGTTTCAATACCAGCAAATTACTTTTTAAATGAAAAGAATTGGATATTCCATTCAAAAGATATAACGAATTTATAAAAGTGTCAATCTACAGAAAATAGTAGGTATACTGTTCGAACAGGCCGTAGTGCGGGGGTCACGGAGGAATTCTACCAATATGCGTCTTGACGGAACACAGGTGGGTTTTGGTCGGTAGGAATCCGACATAACCCACGGCCCCTCCCCCAGAGGCCGTGGGTATCTATGAAAGATTTCCCCACTAAAACAAAAAAAAAAGGCCGTAGTGCGGGACGGGGTAAAGGTGATTTTCATGTGAATAAAAATTAAACCTATAGTCCGAGCTATAGTATACTTTTCACTGTAACGATATCGCTATCTATGCGGGTGAAACCGCAGGGCATTGCTAGTTATGTTATATAATTTAAACGTAAATACAACCAAATTGTAAGATAGAAACCAATAAATAATAAAATATTAGTTTAGTTTAGTTTTAACATACAATGAATAGATATGTGGTCTTATTATTACATATCTTATTAGTACGTTTACGTTGTTATTATTATTTACGTACCTGATTCGATTTATGATAATATTTTGAATTTATAATTTAAATAGTATCACAATCGATAATCTTTTGAACATCACTTCTGGTATCACCCGTCGAGCTGTCAAAAAGCAATTCTTTCTTTCTTCTTTCTTTCTTTTCTTCTTTCTTTCAATTCTTCTTCTTTAGTGGACAGACTATAGTTAGGTAGCTGAAGACCCAGAATAAAACATAGGCTACTTTTTATCCCGGATATCGCACAGGAACTCTAACTATGCGGGGTTTTCTTTGAAAACGCGGGCGAAGCCGCGGGCGGAAATCTAGTAAATTATAATGTTGATATCTCACTTATCTCGCTATAATTGGTCTTTCCGTTATAGACTGTATATTTTCGCGTAATCAAATAAAACATAATACTTACTTGTATACGTAGTAATATATTATTATTAGTCTGTGATAATACCTATCAAACACAGTTTTCATATTTCATGTTTTGTTTGGATTTGTATTTCTAAGTAATTGGCTGTCGTTGTTTATACAAATATATGAGTAGGTATGAGCTCATATTTTTATAAACAATATATCATAAATATAAAATATAAAAACTTTTATTAGATTCTTGCGATTAGAATCCATTGAGGTATTATTACTACGTATAGAGAGGACACCAAGAACAAAATCTGTGCGACAAGCGTGGCGGCCGCGGGTGCTAAATTAAAACCACAGATTAAAACCAATCAATGTACTTACTTAACAAAAAAAATTGGTTTCAGACGAGGTTTCAGACGATTGGCTCTAACTCGTGTTACAAATAGTGTAGTAGCGATGTCTTCTTTATTACGTAGTAAATACTAACTCAATGCTATATTCTTGATTTTATGCTCTAACATATTTTGTACCATTACAAATATTGAGTTTCAGTAGATATTGAATAAAGTGATAATAAGTTCAATTAAAAACACAAAAAAGTACCTTAAAATATTTATTCGTGTATAAAAGAGCTTAATTAGGTACAAAAAAAAATGTTGTGTGGTTTTATGAAACCACGGTAAAAGTGCTTTGTGTAGTGCATGTCGCGTGACGGTCGGCTGCCGAGTAGGTATACCTACTCGGCAGCCGCGATGCACGCGACATGCGCTACACAGACCAAACAGTTTGAGACGATGTAATAAAAGTTTCACTTTAACAATTACGTAAAATACTTCATATATCTATAGATAGATAATATTTTATTTATCAATGCATTATTTGTATATAATATGTTGCACATGACATTATGTATTTAAATGAGGTCACCTTTTATACAGAAAATTCATACTATGTAATTATGTAATTTTTCCTCAGAGGAATAAACAAATTTTTCCATGACGTGACGGTATTGCCATGACGCTACCTTGACATTTTACTCTCAGCACGCCTAGAAGTTTCGCCCTAATGATTTTTTTTTAATTTGCCCGTAGGGTAGTTGAAAGTAATCCGTAAACAGAAAATAAGTTTTAGGTATGCTACAATGATGTTGGGTTGCAAAAGAGTATAAAACGAAGTAAAATATAGTTGTAGTAGAGTGAAACTTGAATGAAAAAAATGTGTGCGTGTACTAGTGTACACGTAAGAAGTGAAACTTCTTTATGACCTTATTTTTCAAAAAATAATTTACTATATGCAACTTTACAGAAATACGTCGAATCAAAGATGGCGCGTAACAGAAAAATGTCACGCCCACAGACATACATTAGTCACGCCTAACGAAAAAATATTAACTAAATTATTTATATATATATTCCTAAGTAGGTATATGATATTTCAAGGTTTCTCATTTTTATATAGCTGATTTTTTTTTCAAAACATTATTTTATTTACAAATAACTTATATGAAAGCGACTATAATAATATGATTTGTAACCATTTTAGTAGTCATAAAGTAGGTAAAATGCATTTAGGAGTAAGGAAACATAAAAAATTACCAACACATGAATTTATAGACTTAGATGTGAAACTTGTAAAACTGGCCCCTAATCTTCTGTTTTCCCATTTTTCACAAAATCCGCAAACAATAATCTAGTAGCAAGGCTCTTCAAGCGTTCTTCGTTGCAATCTTTCATCAAGACCACTGGTTCGATGCCTGTATTATTTTCTTTTTTATTTGAACATATCGGGCCTCCTAGGATCAACCTCCTTTTTAAATTCTTCTGTTCATCTAGAATTTTCTTTCTGGCCGCCAATCGTTCCATCATTTGAGGTAAGACTATGGATTTTTCGTAGATATCAGCTCCCTTAGTTAGATTTCTGTCTAGTGAAATATTACGTTGTTTCGCATATAATTTCTCATCTTTTTTCACTGTTTGTAAAAGTCCATTTTTTATACTACCATTGAACTGTTTATCATTTATCATATCTATTACGTGTAGTTCATTGATTACTTTTGTATTGTCTTGTTTCATATTCATTGATTTATCAGCGTTAAAAACACGTAAAATCTCTTTAATTTTATTGTGTTCCATAAATTCTTTATCAATATTTTTTGATAATACATCTTTATTGAATTTTATTTCATTAACTGCTGGCTTGCTTTTGTTAAAGTGACATTCAAGTTTAGGCTTATATTCATTGTTTAAAGGCTTCAATTTTTCGTTAAGTATGTCATTTCTCACTTCATTAACATTAGCATTGCTTCGTCTAGATATGTTACATGATTTTCGAAATTCCGAAGTATTAGTTTTATTTTCAATCGACCCATCTTTTTTATCATCTAATTCCAATTTATCGAAGAAATCTGCAAAATCTGTCGCATTATCTTGTCCATTTGTTTTCTGTATATGGAGAGGTGTAACGTAAATATTTTGATAGAGGTCTACTAAATCATATTCCGTTTTACGCACTGTATCTATAAAGGAGCCTAGTTGGAGCGAATCATGTGTGTTTTTATCTGTATCAGTGCTTAAGTCTACGAGAATATTATCTACCTTGATAGGTTCAAGGATTTCATATGGATTTATTGAACAGGCGACATTTTTAGGTTTGAATTTTGTTTGGTTATCCATTGACACTGAAAAATGATGTGATATTTTAGAAACAAATTTTTAAGATATCATACTCAAACTTCTTACATCAATGAAAAAAACTAAGAATTATTTTTAATAAAAATCTATTTCAAACAGATAGAACTAGACCAAATTACAAAAAAAACAGTTAAAATGAGAGTCTCTTTCTTTTTGTGAAGTCGGTTGATAAGCTACAATACTTTTTTATCGCAGGCCATCAGCCGATTGGTGACGTCTGATGCTGCGAGTGGCTAGATATTAATAAAAACACGATTAGATCAACATTACCTAATTATTTTTACAATATATAGTAATTATTACTATGACCAATAACTCAGTAATAATAGCCCATAAAAATTATTTAGACATGTGGAATGGGAGGCGAAAAGTAACGCACAGTACCTTCCAGTTCATACTGCAGTGTATTTTATAAGAAACCCACTGTAATACAAACACAAATAACCTCTATAAAAATATTCAAACCACCCTTCTTTATTGTTTTCAATTATGAAAACAATTAACAAAACAAATCCAATTATGAAAACTTGCTTTTTGTGAGATATTCATAATACTATACTATTATACATAAAAAATAAATAATTGATTTTACCTACATAATGAGTATTAACCATAGTATAAAGAGACCAAGCAAGTAAGTTATATTATCTTCGAATAAAGGTACATCGCGCCGCTTGTATGTACGCGGAGCGCTTCGACACGCCCCCTGTCCCTGTACATGTACGTACGCAAACTTGACGCTCGCACACAACATCGCTTGATTCCTTCTCATGGACGGGTCGGTATTTGTTTATACAATTATTTAAAACTAGATTTCCGCTCGCGGCTTCGCCCGCGTTTTCAAAGGAAAACCCGTGGGATTTCCGGGATAAAACCTATCCTATGTGTTAATCCAAGTTACCCTCTATATGTGTGCTAAATTTCATTGTAATCGGTTCAGTAGTTTTTACGTGAAAGAGTAACAAACATCCATACATCCATACATCCTTACAAACTTTCGCCTTTATAATAGTATTAAGAATTAAGATATCAACGTGACATGTCACAACCCTGCGTCTCGCAAGTTTAGTTACCGTTCGCTCCTAAACGCCGCGGCGCCGGGAGACGACCTACTTGCTCTCTGCTTTCTTTATACTATGGTATGGTACCTAAACACAAAGTACAAACTTAAAACTTAAATCAAGCATATACGTATAGATTAACACAATAGCAATTAAAATTTTTGATGATTTACATTGAGGTTTTACTATTGTTTATTGTTTTCATTTAAATAAAGAACGATTATTTAACGTTCGAAAAATAATAATTTAAAAACTCACTTTTGCCGCTCTTTCGCTACAATGAACCGTTTTAGTAAAGTTTTATTACAATTTCTTTAATAGTCGATTACACGTCGATTATGATATTTTATGTCGAATATTTTGTCAATTCACACTTCATATTTTGAACACTTGTGAACTGGTGAACTCTAATGTGTTTTCTGATGCAATGTTCAAGCAATGTTATTATTATGGGCACTTAGGCATAGGATACAGATATCGGGTTCCGGTTAAAGTATTCAGAGCCAAATTTAATTCTTAATATTACTATGTTTAGGATTTATTTTCAGCTAAGTTTTACGTTACACAAACTTGATAACGCAGTGTTCTTCTTGATAATTACAAATTATTGATACGTTTCTATCCTGTTTTATTACAGAAGAATATTAATAGGAATGTAAAAATAATTAATTTTTGTATGTAACTCTATGAAGCTACAGTATGAATTTTTTGCTCTACGTGACTTAAATAATGACAGACTAGAAATTACGTCCATGCTTCGCACTTGCTTCGCACATTTGCCATTTTGCATTACCTATATTGCTCTGTGTTTTGCATTTTGGCCATTGTAATGTCAACACTCAACTGTCAAAGGTACTCCAAATTGTCAAATTGATGACAAAATTGCCACCCTTCGAAAAAATTGAAGATTGATTGAGCTTGCTTGGACGCATTCCGATTTCCGACTATTTTAAATATTTTATTGTTTGGTGTTCGATTACTTTAATACTTTTCAATATTCCTACGCTTTGTTAAACTACCATAGTTTATACGAAATAAAATTTGTGAACTCTTTACATTTTGAAATAAGTATACCATTTCCAGTTTCTAGGAAGCGATAAAACGTATTCTTGCAAATTTTAGTTTCGTTTTTATGTGTATTTTTGTGTAAATACCGTAGTGAAAATAAAATAAATAGTGAATATGAGAGGAATTGTGTTCTTGCTTCATTAATGCAAGTGTTTTAAGTAAGTATTTAATGTTATTCGCTTACATTATAAATCCAATTAGAGAAACTCGACAGTAAATCTTGTTATTATTGCACTTTGTATTTTAATGTTTAATTAGTTTCATTAACCCATTGACCACCGTAAGGCCCGATCGGGGCGCGACACAATAGATTTTCTATTGTGTCTGTGATTCCGAGGACTGATGGATTAATTAGTAATAGAAGGACTATAGGATCAAAGCAGTAGGTATTGTCTTATTTATTACACATACTAGCACTGGGTTTATTCTGAAAATAGCTGTGCCCTGCGGTTTTACCCGCATTGCTCCGCTCCTGTCGGTTATAACGTGATGATATATAGCATATAGCCTCACTCGACAAATGAGCTATCTAACACCGAAAGAATTTTTGAAATCGGACCAGTAGTTCCTGAGATTAGCGCGTTCAAACAAACTTTTCAGCTTTATAATATAAGTATAGATTTGTAGTAATTCAGCCATTATTTGTGTGTTGAATAAATAATTAACAAACTTCTATGATTATTTACAGTAATGGAGTCCTGTTGTTCCCGCTTCACGGCGGCGGAGGGCGGCGCCAGACTCGCTGCGGCTGCTGGTGTCAAAAATATTATGATTACGGAACATACGAACTTTATACCTACTAGCTTGTTGATTGAGTACGCTCATCGGATACGAGGGTAGGTTGTTTTGTTGGTTTTATTGCTTATTTGTAACTAGCACCTCATTGATTTTATTGCACGCCTCATAAGCGAAGCGTTGAGGTGGGTACTACTGTCACTTCGCGCAAAACATCTGATTTTTCAAACTTAAAATGTCTTTATGTATCATACATTGCACTTGTAAGATAATACATACACACACATATTAAGAAAAAACACTATTTTTAACATTCATGATATTTTTGATGTCATTTTTGTTATTTAAACTAGTTAAAAAACAGTTTAAAAAAGTTCTGTCTTGGACGTCCGTGTGTCTGTATGTGCGGAGGATTTTCTTGTTAACACGATAGCGACCGAAATACTTTACTAATCGAGTCTTTTTTTTTCTCTTACGCTTGAGTATGCTCAGGAATAGAACCCTTTCATTTTTCAGGGTCTGATTCGATGTGGTTTAATTGTTATTTAATAAACAAAAATAATAATTAATAAATAATTATTAAAAAAAAAATTATGAGGCGTGCACTTTTGGATTTTCCAAACTATTTTTTATTTTAACAGATATTAACCCAATCCAATAAGATGTAAAACAAGGCTCCTAAAGTTTTATATGTTGTGCTGATATGAGCTAAAATAAAAGTAATCCTTATTGATTCAGATCTTAATAGTTTTTGATTGAAAATAAATATTAATTTTACTAGCTTAATATACTTCATATGTAATATGTGTAGCGACACCTCGCTCTGAATCGCGCAAGCGAAATGTTTTCGCTACAGAGCATATACGCAACTTTCCGACATCATTCATTGGGGCCTTAACGGCCGGCCAGTCGAGTAGACTGGTCGAAGATCCTCCCTTTTCGATGGAGGAATTCCACCTTCCTTCCTCCACAATATGTATTGTATTCATTTTTAATTTCATTATTCTATAATTATCATTTCTTTCAGCTCACTAGAATCCGGCTTCCAACGATCCATATATATAACGAGGGCTTCCAAAATCGACTGTATAGCGCACGAGTTGAAGATTCTAACTGATTTGGTGATCAGCGGTGTGAAGGGCTATGATGATGTACAGGATTGGAGACGGGAACTGGAGGAGAAGCAGGTATGAAATGAATGAATGAATGAATGAAAAATACTTTATTGTACACCATATAGGACAATTTAAAACACATAATAACTTATATCAATGTACAGAGGGCGGCCTTATCGCTTGTTAGTTCATTTATTGAAGTTAAAAGACGTTAGTATAAATTGGTTTTTCGGCCATGTTATTACAATTAATTAATTTATTTATTTATCTTAATATATATAAATCTCATGTCACAATGTTTGTCCTCAATGGACTCCTAAACCACTTAACCGATTATAATAAAATTCGCACACCATGTGCAGTTCGATCCAACTTGAGAGATAGGATTGTTTAAACATATAGGTACCACGGGCGAAGCCGGGGCGGACCGCTAGTTTATTATAAAAACACAAAGATGAAATGTGTGAATTTTTATGTGATTTAAGTTTACTAGCTTTCCGCTCGCGTTATTGAAGGAAAATCTCATATAGGATTGAGAAAGTAGGGTTTGTCATTCTGTAGCCATCTATTTCAAGACACAAACATCATATCATAATATCGCTCTGTTTAGACATGAAACAAAGACAAACATACATACACACTTTTGCGTTTATTATGAGTGAAGATGCCCTTTATAAACTGTATTTGGCATAAATATTAGTTAATCGTTTTCTCCAGAGAAAATAGTTCAAATGCTATTAGAAATCTTATTATATATATATAAATCTCGTGTCACAATGTTTGTCCTCAATGGACTCCTGAACCACTTAACCGATTATAATAAAATTCGCACACCATGTGCAGTTCGATCCAACTTGAGAGATAGGATAGTTTAAACATGTAGGTACCACGGGCGAAGCCGGGGCGGACCGCTAATATCAAATAACATTGTTTTTTTCGTTTTCAGGTTATAGTGTGTACATCGCTGGTACTGAAACAAATTCTCGAGAATGATATGTTGGACATGCTGAAAATTAACGTTCTCATCGTGGACAGCTGTCATTTAGTGTTTAAAGATGATAACTTGAAATATGTATGTATTCGTTTTGAAGTGAAACTTTAGACGCATATAAACTAATATTATAAAGCTGAAGAGTTTGTTTGTTTGAACGCGCTAATCTCGGGAACTATTGGTCCGATTTGAAAAATTCTTTCGGTGTTAGATAGCCCATTTATAGAGGAAGGGAATAGAGGAAGGGAGGAAGGGAAGAGGAAGCTATATATCATCACGCTACGACCAACAGGGGTGGAGCCACGGGGGTGAAACCGCGTGGAGCAGCTAGTTAAGAATAAAATTTCAAGGTCGCGTCATAGCACTACCGTCACGTCACCCACCGCACGTATCTTTGGCGTAAAACCTTACAAACATCAATTGTTCTAAAATAATACGATAAGACATACATTTCTTACTAGATTTCCGTCTGCGGCTAAGCCCGCGTTTTCAAAGAAATGCCCGCATAGTTCCCGTTCCTGTGGGATTTCTGGGATAAATAGCCTATGTCTTATTTTGAGTGTTCAGCTACCTACATACCAAATTTCATTGTAATCGGTTCAGTAGTATTTGCGTGAAAGAGTAACAAACATCCATCCTCACAAACTATCGCTTTTATAATATTAGTAGTAGGGTTTCTACTTAAGACTATAATATTCAGTTTATATTTTACAGATAATGAAACTATACAAAAACTGCGATGAAAATAAAAGACCTAGGATTTTAGCCATGACCTACCCTTTGTTCCAATCGTCAAAAGACAATGAAGAAGCCGAAAATATAGATAATGACGAATCTAATGAAAAACACGAAAAAAATGTAATAGACAATACTGCTAGTAATGAAAATAATGAAATAGACAATGATACTGCTAAAGACGAAAGAGAAATTAATGATAATAATGATACATTTAATGATATAAGTAAAAATGATGGTGTTAATGACAAACATACTAATGAATGTGTGAACAACGAAATGATTCAAGTTACTGATCAATCTAATGATATCATAGTTAAAACAAGTGATGGTGAAATTAGTGAAAATGACGTAAATGTGGCTATAGATAATAAAAGTAGTGACAATTTACAAGAAGATAGTAAAAATACAGAAAATCATGAAAATGAAGCTGATTTGGAAGTACAAGAAATAGTTGCTACACAGAATGAAGATTGTAACGAAGGAAGTAATGATAAAGAAATTGTAATTGTTGAAAATAAAAATACGAATGTTGAAAATACGACTATTAATGAAATGGAATCAACAGCAAAACCCGAAGATACAGGAAATGATTCAGAAAATAAAACCAATAAAGTTAATTCAAAAGAAAAAGTCAAAATGGCTAAAGAAATGGCGGTTTATGAGAATTCCGATGATTTCGAAATGTACGAGAAATTGGAGTGGAGACTGGAAGAGTTAGAGAAAGAGTTGTGCTGTGAAATGGATCTCGCTGAAGATATAGATGGCGGGAAGAGGTGATCTATAGATCTTTATTACAATTTCTTGGTATTCATTGGAACTTATAAAAATTTGAGAAAATTATAAGTATAATATTATTATACTAGCTTACCGCTTGCGGCTTCGCCCGCTTTGTATAAAACATAATAAATTATATACTTAAACCTTCCTCTTGAATCACTCGTTCTATTAAAAAAACTTGTAGTTGTTTTAAAGATTTAAGCATACATAGGGACATAGGGACAGAGAAAGCGACTTTGTTTTATACTATGTAGTGATTAAATTTTTTTTTCTATTAGTGCTCAAAAGGTTTTTTTATAAATATTGGAAAAATGTAATATTATAAAGCTAAATGTAATATTATTAGAAATCAATTCATACGTTTTGAAGATTTTAAAACATTGCTATAAAAATCGAATTTGGTCAAGTGGATTTGTGTTTTCTATTCTTTAAAGTTATTGTTTGTTTTAAGTTATGTTAATTTTCATTTTAAATTCTTGGGCTTATTTTCAACTTCAATAAGCAAAATAACTGTTATAAATTTGAAATTATCAAAAAGTAACCTAAATAACACTATTGCTCCGTTTCAACATGACAGAAAGACAAACACACATACACTAACGTTTATAGTTAACGAATTAATTTATAATAGTTATAATTAGACTGACTTGGCTTGGTTGGCAGTGGCCCTGCCTTCCAATGCCAGAGGTCGTGGGTTCGAATTCTACCCGGGGCAAATATTTGTGTGATGAACATAGATGTTTGCTCTGTGTCTGGGTGTTAATTATCTATATAAGTATTCATTTAAAATTATATATATGTATGTTTATCAGCCATCTGGTTTCCATAACACAAGCGAAAGCTTAGTATGGGATCAGATCGTGCCGTGTGAAAGTTGTCCTGAAATATTTATAAATATTTATTTATTTTTATAATTCTTCCAGGCTATCACCATCTATAACAAAACCAAAGGAAGTTATAATCGAATTCGAGAACGCACCAAAAGATCCCTCCGATAGTTACATAGAACTGGATAAGTTCATGAGAGACACGATATATGAAGCTTTGGATTTTGTTAATGAACATCGGTGAGTAAAATGGCATTAGGTTTATTGTAATATCTTATCTATACCATGGACTAATAGAATCTAAAGAGGACTGATGATTGTCATACTAGAGATCGTACCCCGTAATTTCAGCTTATTGCTAGATGGCGCTCTCATTTGAGCTTATTATTTAATTTGCAGTTTTAAAAGCGCCACCTAGTGACCAATTTTAGAACTAAGGAAACAGCAAACTATCGATTTTCAATTATTACATCTAGAGGGCGTTGTTTTAAAAACTCCGGTGTTTTTGAATTATTATTTTAGTTTTTAGGGAGCATCTAAGGAAGTGAGTACCTCTATTACGATTTCGACACCCACTACAAACATTCGACATAGTGATCAGAGTAGTGTATATAATATAATTATATTATATATATTCTTTATTTTCTGTTAAAAAAATGTCTATATCTTTTTTCTTAAGTATTCCCTTGTAAACAGTATTATTTATATGACCATAAAATACGGGAAAAGAAAAAAAAATGTGGATGAACAGCGATGATTTGAACCAACATCTATCGATTTTAAAATACGAGACTCAGTCAACACAGCTACAGGCACTTATACGTCTTACATTGAAATTTATGCTCTAATTGTTCGAGTATTTCTTTGATAAATACAGTTCATAGCAACGCGGTGGTGGAGCATCTTAAGGAAGTGAGTACCTTTAATAAGATTTCGACACCCACTACAAACATTCAACATAGTGATCAGAGTAGTGTATATAATATATATTCTTTATTTTCTGTTAAAAAAAATGTCTATATCTTTTTTCTTCTTAAGTATTCTCTTGTAAACAGTATTATTTATATGACCATAAAATACGGGAAAAGAAAAAAAAATGTGGATGAACAGCGATGGTTTGAACCAGCATCTATCGATTTTAAAGTACGAGACTCAGTCAACACAGCTACAGGCACTTATACGTCTTACATTGAAAGGAGATTGCCCAAGTGACTATGGCACTTGGTATCGCAATCAAACTTATTGTGTCAAGATGAAATATAGCTCAATTTAAAGCTTGATGTTAGTACTTTTAGAAACGATTAAAGTTTTTATGTAAATAAGCCGCAGTTCACGACAATAAAAATAAAACAATAGTTTTATTCAACGCTTCAAAAAAATACTTTATCGAGTTTATACTAACGATGAACGTTAAGTTTTACATTTATTACATAGGTAATATTTTAATTTACAAGACAAATGTGAAAAGTAAATCGTAATAAACATTATAATTCAAAATAAATAACGTCGAACAATGCGTCGAACACATTCATTCAACTATGACATATGACGCAGGACGCTTGCAAGAGAGATATATGTGTCAAAACAGAAACTTTTACTTTTATTTCTATTTATTCGGTATAATTACGACTTAATAGTGATAAATATGATCATTATAAATACAAATAGGAATTAACAATATCACGAATACGTGGCACAACTAAAATTTTACCGATACCACCCGTGGTCATTCTCCTTTATGCTCTAATTGTTCGAGTATTTCAGATTTCTTTGATAAATACAGTTCATAGCAACGCGGTGGTGGAGCATCATAGAGTAACTTATATAGGATTGTGGAGCATCTTAAGGAAGAGAGTACCTTTAATAAGATTTCGACACCCACTACGTGCCCACTACAAACATTCGACATAGTGATCAGAGTAGTGTATATCTTTTATAATATAAAAATGAATCCCAAAATGTGTTGGTAAGCGCATAACTTGAGAACGGATTAACCGATTTCGTTAATTCTTTTTTTATAATATTCCTTGAAGTTCGAGGATGGTTCTTATGTAGAGAAAACGTGAATATGTACCACGGGCGAAGCCGGGGCGGACTGCTAGTCTTATATATAAAAATGAATCGCAAAATGTGTTGGTAAGCGCATAACTCGAGAACGGCTGAACCGATTTCGATAATTCTTTTTTTATTATATTCCTTGAAGTACGAGGATGGTTTTTATGTAGAGAAAACGTAAATATGTACCACGGGCGAAGCCGGGGCGGACCGCTAGTAATATATATTATTTAAATTCTTTATTTTCTGTTAAAAAAAAATGTCTATATCTTTTTTCTTCTTAATTATTCCCTTGTAAACAGTATTATTTATATGACCATAAAATACGGGAAAGGAAAAAAAAAAAGATGTACGGCAATGATTTGAACCAGCATCTATCGGTTTTTAAGTACGAGACTCATCAATACAGCTACGGGCACCTATACATCTTACGTTGAAATTTATGCTCTAATTGTTCGAGTAATTCTTTGACAAAAACAGTTCATAGCAACGTGGTCCATGGTCTTAGATCATTAAGTAATGGATGGAGTACGCTGGCAAATGTTCTAACTAAACTTTCTGCTGATTTTGGTGCGGGAAAGGTAACTCACACTATTGAAACACAATCACACATTCACAAAAATAATTTGTGTCACGAAAGTCGTAAAAATTTATGACCTTTTAAGCGACGAGTTTTTAAATTCAACTCTATCCCTAAGTTCATAAAGATTAAATTTGTATTTCATTCCAAGTTGTCTCGTGGGGAGTGCGGTTCAATATCGCGTTCTAAATTCAACTTTATAACTTAGATCATAAAGATTAAATTTGTATTTCTTTAATGCCTCAGCCCCCGGAATCACAGACACAATAGAAAATCTATTGTGTCGTGGGCCGTGGTCCGATCGGGCCGCTCGGTGGTCAAGGGGCTAAAAGATAGACTCGTAAGGAATGCGGTTCATTATCGCGTTTTAAATTCAACTTTATCTCTTAGTTCATAAAGATTAAATTTGTATATTTTCTTTCCATGATAGTCTCGTGGGGCCACATCAATGATCGAGTAAACGACTCGATTATTTGTCTTGATCATATCGCTAAACGATACATCGACGATTATTAGAAATTGCATTAAATTAGAAATGTACGTTAAAAAAATATACACAAATGAAAGGTTATTCCATCTTTTTTAATATTCGACATGTTTGAATTGCTTCTGCAAGGCTTGACAGTGCAAAACGGCATTTTTAGCGGAGCACTCGCAGACGTCCTTTCGATGTTTTAGCCTAGGAAAACGCAGAGTGTTTGTAATCGATTACGCAAGTAGTTTTTATGAAAGCATAAGATTTTTCGATTCGAATAATCTTATACCTCGACAAAAGGGGAAACACCTGCGAGTGTTATCGATTACTTAATGATCTAAGTCCATGGTGGTCACGAAGTCACTCTCGAACAGCGAACATGCTTTGAGTTAAAATTGTACCGTAAAATAGCGTTTTTTGTTAAAAATCTGTAATAGCACCCTTATTGTGGTGCTTTTTTTTTGTAATGAATTTACTACGCTACTGTATTTTCTTTGTTTTAGATTTTAGTTCAATACTTAATTAAACACCCATACAATTTTGTCACGAGTCGCCTCTGGTCAAACTAACCGTTATTAGTGTTACGTTTACTCAAAATACAAAAATGAAGAAAGTATTATTTTACGCTTATTAAATCTTTAAAACTAAAACAAAATGATTTGGAGGTAGGGAGGTGGATTTCCTCAATCGAAAAAGGGAGAGACTAGTCTACTCGACCGGCCGGCCGTAAAGGCCCCGATTATTGATGGCGGAAAGTTGTATATATGCTCTGTAGCGAAAACATTTCGCTTGCGCGATTCAGAGCAAAAAATAACATTTAAATAAAAATATTTTTTTGCGTATTATATTTTACGTATTATATTTTACGTTATAGTTTACGTTTCTTGCGTATTATATTTTACGTCAAGATACTATTTGGCACATTGATTTTTTTTGTAGCGACATCTCTTAGCTTCATTAAACCGACTTAATGCTCTAAGGCGACATCTAGTTCTTAAACGTATAAAAAAGCTTATAAAAATGCCAAATGCTACTGTGAGTGACATCTATCGACAAAATTGGGAACTGAGAAACGAGTTACGTTTTTTACTATGGCGATTGTAAGTCTTCTTGAATATATTAGTCTATGTCTATACTAATATTATAAAGAGGAAAGGTTTGTATGTATGTATGTATGGTTTTCACGCATAAACTACTGAACTGATTACAATGAAATTTAGCACACATATAGAGGGTAACTTGGATTAACACATAGGATAGGTTTAATCCCGGAAACCCCACGGGAATGGGAACTATGTGGGTTTTCCTGTGAAAACGCGGGCGAAGTCGCAGGCGGAAAACTAGTCTATACTAATATAATAAAGCTGAAGAGTTTGTTTTTTTTGAATACGCTAATCTCAGGAACTAATAGTCCGATTTGAAAAATTCTTTCGTTATTAGATAGCCCATTTATCGAGGAAGGCTATATATAATTACGTTAAGACCAACAGGAGTGGAGCAATGCGGCTGAAACCGCGAAGTAGCTATAAAAAATAAAAAAAAAGAGCGCGTGTCCCGAGCACACTTGTCAAAAGTGAAACTTCTTTGGCAATATTTAAAGATACCAAAATCATCACCTTACTCCATGACGTGACGGTATTGCCATGACGAGAAATTGAAATTGTACTCTCAACGCGCCTAAAGCAGTTTCACTTTTTATATGTTCACATAATTTGATAATCTTTGTTACAGCATATGCTATTGGCACATTTAAACCAAAAAAAAACAGCAAATAAACAAATATTATAGCTTAAAAATAGTAATTTTTAAGGTCTGTATATTATAACTATCATTTATTGGACTTAGTTAAAATAAAAAAATGTGTGCGTGTACACCATAGTGTTCACACGTAAGAAGTGAAACTTCTTTATGACCTAATTTTTCAAAAGATAATTTACTATATGCAACTTTACAGAAATACGTCGAATCACGCGTGGTAGGGATATGAAAAAGATGGCGCGTAACGGAAAAATGTCACGCGTGACGAAAAAATGTTACACTAAATTTTTTTCCAACCCCAATAAAGATGTTTATAAAAAAATGTATGACATTTTCAGATACGATCCGACAGAAATTTACGGAGACGAGTTGTATGAAGAGTTTATGAGCATTCCCGACCCCACCATAGAGCCGAAGCAACTGTTCAATCAGTTCCTATTCGTTTTGGATGAACTTGGTAAGTCTATGATTAACAAAATTATTTTTGAAGTGAATTTTCTTTGGGCGCGTTGAGAGTTCTTGTTAATATCATTGAGATAATATTACTACGTATGGAGGAGACACCACGAACAAAATCTGTGCGCCATTTTTTTGCTCTAACTAAGTTTTAGAAATTATTATCTAGTTAGGTACTTACCGATGAAAGTTATTCCTTTGCACTTTTCCGTATTATTTGTGCAATATCGTAACACACACGAAGGCATATTTGATGCGTATCATTTTAAAACAAATAAAAAATGAGCGTGCAGTTACGCCATATGGCGTATGTTGAGCGGAACATAAGTGATGTAGGCGGTGTCGTCTCCATATGTATATCTCAATGGTTAATATAGTTGTCACTTCATGTCAGAATATGCTTAGCTGTCGAATACTATAAAATGCCGCCTTCCTTTGAATCGTGGCGCATTCGTACGAATCGTGCCTAAGGGCTCGGACGTTGTTTATATGACGTTTGACCCAACTACCCTCACTTTGTTTATTGTCGGTAATGCTATCTATCGCTATGATTTGTTATCAAGTGACTACATCAATTAGGTAGTTGAGTAGAATCGCAGTACATTCTTATTACATTCAAACTAATATTTAACCCAGCCCCTGTACATTTCAAATAATATTTTATCTTTAACAGGTCCTTACGCAGCGGACAAAGCGGCATTTTCTTTACTGACTAAATTAGAGAAACTGAAAATTAAAGTTCCCTACGAGAGACATTTTCTACTACTATGCCTATGTACATCTGTATTTGTAAAGATTAGATGTTACGCGGATTTAATATTTTCTACCTGTGCGTCTGATTGGGAGAAATTAACTTTATTTTCGACACCAAAAGTGCTTAGATTCGCGGCCATCTTGGAACAATTTCAACCGGAAAATGATAAAGTTGACGATAAAGCTATAGAAGGGAAAATTAATGAAAATAATGATCGTAAAGTAAATGAAAGTAATCTAGTAGAAAATGTAAATGAAAATAAACAAGATAGTGTCAAAAGTATAGAAAATGAGGACGACATACTGATGAATAACGATGAAGACGTAATTGTACTTAAAGTTGAAGATGTAAGCGATTTGGATGATGATAATGACATTATAAATGAAAATAAAGACATAGTTAATCAAGAAAATATAGATAAAAAAGTACTGGATAATCATAATGCTAATATAACTAAAAAAGAAGATGCAGTAAATGAAGAAAAATCAAACAAACCAGAATTGGATAATCATTATGACAATATATCTAAAGGTAAGGAAGAAATAACAGACAAAGAAGAATTGGACAATCACAATGTTAATATAACTAAAAATGAAGGCATGAATGAAGAAAATAAGAACAAAAAAGGAATAAAAAGATCGAAAACAATAGAACTTCTAGATGAGATAAATGACTGTAATTTCGCATCTCTAGGCGATAGAATAGAAGACAGAGTTAACATGATTGAAATGAACTTAAGGGACATTGAAGATGATGAAAAAACAATTTTAGATACAGAATCTGCAGTTAATAACACAGCTATTCAAGATAGCAATGCTTACGTCAAAAATAACAGTGAAGTGGTAAATAAAAGTGCTACTGTCAAAAATAACAGTGAAATATCAAGTAACAGTGACAAA
>CAJQZN010031993.1:0-22302 GCA_907164685.1 Colias eurytheme | reverse complement strand
TTAGTATTAAGATATTTGTATTGTTTTGCTAACGTTGCATATATCGATATGTAGAGCGAACGAAATAGCGCTGTCAGTGCAATGACGTCACGGGAGGTCGATGGAATTTGTTGATACGCGATTTTAGACTTTATGCCCACTTGTATAGGTACTTTCATATTTTAACTTATTTTGTAAAAAGTGTTTAGTTTCTATTCATGCCTTAGGTTCGTTATTTTGAGGCCATTTGGTATTTTGGTGATTTTTGTTGTGTAATATTGAGCGAATGTAGTTTTAGGTATTTATGTATTGCATGTAGGTACTGTTTATAGAGGTTATTATATTTTGTTGAATAATAATATGACAATAATCCGTTAAAAGGATTTAACAGCTGTTAGGGTGTCTCTTTCTCGCATGTGCATTCGCGAATAGCGCTATTTCATTCACTCCTTTACTTATTTATAGAGATGTCTTGGGTTTGGTAGCGTCCATTGGCGACTCATAAATTTCACTAGTGATGTACTCAAAAATGAAATGTTGTGTTGTCGATAAATCGCATAATGCTTAGTAATCGATATTTTTGCTATGATCTAGATTTTCATTATTTTAATAACCTTGCACTCAATTTTAAGTTTATATAATTATAGACATAATTAGAATGATCGAATATCGTGTGGTAGATAAATTTTAGGATCTAAAAAATACATTGTTAAAAAAGATCAGAGTGAAAAAATATGTGTTCATTTTCTGAATTCAAAATATTACATTGATAAACATTAAGCATAATTAGCAAATAATATATCTAATGACATTTAATTATCGAAATTATACTAATGTGGTGTCTCATTAGTAGAACATTTTCATAAATATAGACTCATCGGCACATAACATGAAAAAAGAGCGTGTGTGCCGAGCACACATGTCAGAAATGAAACTTCTTTAGCAAGATTCAAAGATGATAAAATCATCGCCTTACTCCATAACCTGACGGTATTGCCATGACGCGACCTTGAAATTTTACACTCAACACACCTTTAACTTCAAAATCAATACTTACTAGTAGAAGTGTGATTTCATATTTTAACGCGAAAGTTTAAAAATGTATGCATGTATGTTTGTTACTCTTTCATGCGAAAACCACTGAACATATATTATTTTGAGGATATTTGGTATAGAAATATTTATATAATATAATATGGTAAGCAGGTGAAACCGCGTGGCACAACTAGTAATCAATATCGTTTGTTTTCTTTCAGTCGTAATTTTTACTTCACTGTAATTATTTACTTTGAGAATGGAATTAACTTGTATTTTCCAGGAATGTACTTACTTAAAAATTAAAATATTCATTAGTACATATATTATTTAAAATATTGAACATGATTTAAAATTGTAATGTGGAATCAATTCTACTAAATAATATGATCTGAATATTTAGAAGATTTCGTAAAAAACGTACATAATTATTATTATTATCGACATCACACAGCGCGGTAACATCACTACACTAAAAATAAAATGTCTGCCGTTCCTACGAAGGGGACCTTTCTCCATTAAGTGGAGATAAAACCACTGTAAACGAATTTTAACCTTAAGCCGTTGAAATAAGGTTGAATATTCATATAAAATGTAATATCAGGTAGATTTCGTTCCCGTGTTTAATTATGAACCTTAACATGTAAGGAAATAAAGTATATTTTGTACTGGATGTAGTTTTTTGACTTTGATGGGAATCAAAATGAAGGACGGAATGCTTTATTACGATTTTGAAATTGGAATACTGACAGGGCGAGGGAAAGAGATATATGCTAGAGTGAGACGGCAATAAACATGTTTGCCAATTAGGAGCGATTCCCTGATTTTATGGAGATTTTGACTTTTCATTGAGCTTTGAATTTCGTTTGTTTGTTCGAATAGGACTTGAAAACGGCTGAATCGTTTTCAATGGTCTTTCGAAATTGAATTATTAGGATCATTTTATTTATGGTAGCAACGTAATTAACATAAATAAATTAGTCATTATTTCATTAATTAAGAATAAATGTATTTATTAAATAAAAATATATCTATCTACTTTAAAAAAAAGAAGTTGTGTTAAAATCATTTTTTTTAATAAGTAGATATCTAAATTCTTCTAAGAAAGTAGAAACATTTAAAAACACAATATTGTTTGTTTGTGAATAGGCAACTCAATCTCGCAAAAACGGAATATTATATCTAGATATCATTAAAATCTTGTCAATATCCACGCTATCCGTTGTTGAAAACAGAATGAAAATCGGTGCAGGAATTTTTGAGTTTATTGCGAACTGATAGACAGCGGCGATAGACTCTTTAAAAAATCTAATCTATCGAAATTATTTAACGTACCTACCTACCTACCAGGTTCTACCTGGTACGATTATTTTACTTATGTACTTTCATTCAAGAAATACTGATTCGATTTGGATGAAATTTAGAATGTATGCAGGCTATATACCTAGGTATAGGTACCTAAAACCCGCATAGTTCCCGGTTGATCCAAGTTACCCTCTAAATGTATGTGCTTAATTTCATTGTACCTAATCGGTTTAGTAGTATTTTCGTGAGAGCAACAAACATACATATAAATATTATATATACAATATATGTACATCCATCCTCACAACCTTCGAATTTATAATATTAATATGAAGGATAGGATGGGATAGATATCTATAGGTACCTAGGTACTTAATATTATAAAGCTGAAGAGATTGTTTGTTTGAACGAGCTAATCTCAGGAACTACTGGTCCGATTTGAAAAAATAGATAACCTGGTAACTGGTGCCCGTTCAAAAAAAATATTTTGTGTTCAGTAAAAGACCCTTAATTTTGGAAATATTTAATATTTTCGAAAATTTTAAAAATATTACCCCCTTGTCCACATTCTGTAATGTCTTTTGTGCCCAACTAAAGAGATTGAACGAGGTATGATCTCAGAAGCTATCTGCAGCTAAGCTGATAGACCATTTATTGAAATACTAGCTGCTCCGCGCGGTTTCACCCCCGTGGCTCCACTCCTGTTGCCCGTAGCGTGATGAAATATAGCCTTTAGCCTTCCTCGATAAATGGGCTATCTAACACCGAAAGAATTTTTCAAATCGGACCAGTAGTTCCTGAGATTAGTGCGTTCAAACAAACAAACAAACTCTATTGTTGGGTTTTATGATAGAGTTTTGGATGAAAACTGCTAGACGGCATGCTTTTGCACTTCGAATCACTATGTCTAATATTGATAAAAACGTTATGAAAATGGGTTGAATAGTTTGCGAGTTTACCACGATCCTGCTTAGATAAATTATAGCCTGCCTATACATGGATTATTAGATATATTTTTGTCTTGACTATTGAGCTAGCGCGCACGAGCAACTTTGTCTCCGCAACTATTTTGTCTCTCCCATCAATTTGTACATTGTAGTGTATTTGTGTTGTTGACAAACTATTTGTCTCCGCAACTATTTTGTCTCCGCAACTATTTTGTCTCTCCACCCATGGGCTAGTATGAAAGTGCGCGCACGTAGCGACGCAACTCCCCATACAAATTGATGGGAGAGACAAAATAGTTGCGGAGACAAAGTTGCTCGTGCGCGCTAGCTCTAAGAAAGTTTTGTTCTGTCCGCACTTGTCACTTGTGAAAGCTCTATAAATTATTTTGAACTAGCTTTCCGCCCGCGGCTTCGCCCGCGCAGTCAAAGAAAAACCCGCATAGTTCCCGTTCCCGTGGGATTTCCAGGATTGCGTCATTTTCCCGGGATAAAAAGTCACCTATGTCCTTTCTCGGGTATCAAAATATCTCCATACCAAATTTCATGAAAATTGGTTCAGTAGTTTAGGCGTGATTGAGTAACAGACAGACAGACAGAGTTACTTTCGCATTTATAATATTAGTATGGATATCATAAGAGAACTAGGTAGGGGAGATGGGCCCAAAGGGGGCACCTTACGGGAAAATTAAAAAAAATGAAGTTTGAAAACAAGTTAATCCATTTATTTTTTTGCCAAAAGTTCCATTAATAAATACTTTTGAATGCTAAGTGGTTAAATTTGTCAAAAGTTAAAGTATGTAATAATTATTAACAGATTACTAAAAGCCTACGATTGCCCGCTTTGCCCGAAGGGGAGGCCTAAAGCGGGCTTTCGTTTAGGGCAAAACGGGCAGTAGTTGGGTAAAGCGGGCAGGCCTGGATTTAAACAGTAGATTTCAAAATATACAGCCACAAATAATATATACAATAATAAATAGAGTAAAAGACACAAAAATATTTTATAAGTTATGTATTTCAAACAGTCATACAATTATTTTTAAATGAATATATGAAACAAAGGAACTTCTTAGTAGCTTTAAACTTTTAGGTACAATATTTCCAGTTATATCTAATTAATATTTAAAAAAATAACGCCCTGTTTACAGTCTATCATTATTTAGTCTCTAATAAGCGATACAATTATTTTATATATTTATTTATTTATAAATCCTAAAATAGTGTAATTCTGGAAATTATTCCAAAAATTTTGTTTAGACAGCCCGTAAAATAAAGAGTCCATGTGGAATACGTATTCCAAAAGGTCCATTTCTTGTTCCCTAGAAAAGACAGTAGTAAACCTACCAAGCTTTACATTACACGAACCCGATTTAAGATGTCTGCAATGTCGTTCTTGGAATCCCATATTTAGTTGTTACTTTTTTGGTTTTCCTAACTCTTGCACTTCTCGTTTTGCTTGCAGTGCATAGTTGAGCGTTACCATGAGGCTTGTGAAGTTTTACCCGTTTTTCTACTCATGTGGTTTTACGCTTATATTGACGCCGGTTATAAGCGGTCATCTGAAAGGAAAAAGCAAATTAACAAAAGAATGTAACATTTTAGCGGACGGGGCAAAGCGGGCGCGTGCCCGCTTTACCCTGCCCGCTTTGCCTTTTTCGACATTTGAAAGGTGCAGACGAAATTCTACCTCAAAATTTTTAGACACGTGGATTTTTATGGAACCAAATACCACTACCACTTAATAACTAACAAATTTTGGTTTAAGGATTGTAAACACCAAAATAAAAAGAACACATATTACATACCTTGCAATATTTTTCAAAAATCGTCGAAAAACATTTATTTGTTGCAGCTTGTAAATGCGTGCTCGCAAGCGAATCCAACGACTGCCGCGAGGTGGGAGGGGTGTGGGGATCGTGCTCACGAGTCGCGCGCGCGCCATTATTTAAAATTCCGATACTATACTGAGTGCCCTCTTTAGGCTCTATGCCCACTTTAGGCCCCTTTCCCCTACAACGAATGTGAGGTATACAATTTAGGTAGTCAAAATGTATATTAAGGTAGATACTAGATAGAGGTCTCTTTATAGGTATATAATATATTTTTAATTCATGTTTTAAATGGCGTCTAGATAGCAACCGACATCTATACTAATATTATAAAGAGGAAAGGTTTGTATGTATGTATGTATGTATGGTTTTCACGCATAAACTACTGGACCGATTTTGATGAAATTTGGCACAGATAATCTTTAGACCCTGAGAAAGAACATAGGCTACCTTTTATTGCGAAATATGTACCACGGGCGAAGCCGGAGCGGACCGCTAGTACAACATAAAACAGGTATTTAAAGGATAGGTTCACTATTATTATAAATGCGAAAGTTTGCTTGTTCGTCTTTTCTTTTTATCACATCGCAACGGAGTTTTTCTGTGGTTTTATCGTGTGCTTTTTGTCTCGAAATATTAGAGTTTATAGCGTTGCTGCGAAATAATTTTGCACGCCTCATAAGCGAAGCGTTGAGGTGGGTACTACTGTCACTTCGCGCAAAACATCTGATTTTTCAAACTTAAAATGTCTTTATGTATCATACATTGCACTTGTAAGATAATACATACACACACATATTAAGAAAAAACACTATTTTTAACGTTCATGATATTTTTGATGTCATTTTTGTTATTTAAACTAGTTAAAAAACAGTTTAAAAAAGTTCTGTCTTGGACCTCCGTGTGTCTGTATGTGCGGAGGATTTTCTTGTTAACACGATAGCGACCGAAATACTTTACTAATCGAGTCTTTTTTTTTCTCTTACGCTTGAGTATGCTCAGGAATAGAACCCTTTCATTTTTCAGGGTCTGATTCGATGTGGTTTAATTGTTATTAAATAAACAAAAATAATAATTAATAAATATTTATTAAAAAAAATTATGAGGCGTGCACTTTTGGATTTTCCAAATTTTTTTTATCTATAGCCCGGTACTTCCGGGCTTAGCTGATACTGCTAGTTTTAATTATTTATGAAATCATTGCTGAAAAATACGCTTATTATGAAGTTAGCGAACAACCATCTCTATAGCCTTCGTTAATTATAAATTGTAAATTGACATTACCCATCTAAAGTAAAATCGTTAAATTTAATAATTCTCCTTACAGAAGAAATGGTTCCAGCGTTAATCATAAACCCGCACAACCCACCCCCATGGCTCCAGAACAGCCCCGTGCAACCGCAAATCATTTACATACAACAACAGCAACAAAACTACGTGCAACAATTACAACAAGTTCAACAAGTCCAACAGATAGACCAGAACCAAGTGTACATCCAACAATATGGCTACCAGAACCCACAAATGTTCATCCCGAATTACGAACAAATACGGCCGATACAAATAGTTCCTAATGTTATGCAAGTACCCGCAAATGCAGAGTATTCCAACGAACGAATAGTACAATCCATGCAACAGACTTTTACACCCACACAGAACGTACAACATCAAAATATACCAATACAGAACATGCAGAATCAAGTGAACACGATGGCTATGCCAATCCAAAACCAACAACCAGATAGAATCGAGAATCCACACACACAAGTGCGATTTGCAGATGTTAGAGTACCTAATGTTATACAAATGAGGCCTCCGGAACCTGTGAGACAGATGCAGCCAAATCAAATACAAGTGCCACGACCAGAACAGCAATTCCGACCGAACACACGAATGATACGACCACAAATACCGACCACAACAGTTCATAGACGACCAGTGTTGAATAATAATATAGTTCGAACGCCCCGCTTTGCGTATAGACCGATACAGCCAAGATTGCGAAGCCAAATGCCGATACAAAAGCGATTTGTACAATCGACTAGCATGCCAAATGTCATTAACGTAACAAACATGGCCCCGACTCCCATAAACACAATGGAGAATGTCAGTAGAAAACGCAAGAGCGAATCACCTGATGAAATACAAAAGAAATTGAATATACTAGCGATCAATAATAGTCCCATACTATTAGGACAACTAGCGACTCCCGCTGTACAAAACGAAATAAAAACTGACAAACCTCCTATACCTATTGTAGTAACAAATAATTCAGTCAGTACTCAAGTACAAAAGAATGATCTCGAAGCACCACAAATAAATTCAACGCACGGATTGGTCAATCAGATCAATTTAGCACAAAGCTTACTGGATAAAGAGAAATTAGTGAGAAACACTGTATATACGCAAGCTAGAGGTAGAATATTAAACGTTAAGAACGAAATTAAACCTGAAAATGTATCCATCGACGTACAGACAGACAATGTAATGAAAGAATCAAAGGAAGAACCACCAAAAGTAGTTGAAATTGAAGTGAAAGAAAACAAAGATATAAAAAAGGTGGAAGAGGTAGATGAAAATATACGAAATGTTAATAAAGGAATCAATACTAGAAGTGAAACGACGGAAGATATGAAACTAACAGACAAAGATTATATCTTAACGCACGTACTAGATGGTTTTGTTATTCAAGAATCGAATGTAGCTTTTCCGGTAAGTTTATTTTTGGTTCAACTTAAAATTAACTTGAATCAAACAACAACAAATAAAAAACCGTTATCAGTAGATATGTATTACATGTATCAGCATGTATAAATAGCTTCATATTAACCACAAAGACCTTTAAAACAGAAGCAATTTTGTCTCAAAAACTACAATGATGGTCGATTAGGCTTACTAGATCTCCCTAGTGCGCCATAGTAGGTATGCGAAGTCTGGCTCGATATTTTTAGAATAGATATTCTAGTGAATAGATGCAATACAAAACCTATATTTCATTGTATATTCGGTGATCGAAGACAGAGCGACAGACACCAGATAAATGATTAAAAAATAAACAAATTTTAGTTTTCAATTTTCAGTTTTAAATCATTAATTACATATTTAATATAAAAATAAGGATAAAAAAAAAGTGTAGTACATAGTTAAGCTTAAACTAGGTCTGAAAGGTGTGTTGATGATAATGTAAAATTAACTAACACTAGAAGAAATTATGTTGATTATAATTTAAATTTTAAAACTATTTCAGATAAGAAAACCACTAGTAGAGAAGACAATACGCCTAAGCTCAGAGACAAAAGAATTAATCCCCAATGTAGAAGACATCGCAGATAAAGATTTAGAAGACCATATACCTTCTGTGGCCATAGTAGTGGAGAGAAGTAAGAAATTAGAAGAGAAAGAGAAAGAAAGTGATGTTGATAAAGGTGAGTTTCATCATGTTTCATGAATATTTCTGACTTTTCGATAAAAGTGTAGATACCCGCATAATTAAAACAAAATAAGGAGATGCTGTTATAGATATATGTAAAGAAAATCGCATAAACGAAAACGTAATTTTCTCTAAGCGAAAGTTTCTTTTAAATTTGAAAGAATGGACCACATTTTAGAATTCATTTACAAATTAGATAGCCGTGGTTATTATTTATCTATACTAATACTTTAATATTATAAAGCTGAAGAGTTTGTTTGTTTGAACGCGCTAATCTCAGGAACTACTGGTCCGATTTGAAAATTTTTTTCGGTGTTAGATAACCCATTCATCGAGGAAGGCAATAGGCTATATATCATCACGCTAAGACCAACAGGAGCGGAGCAATGCGGGTGAAACCGCGGGGAACAGCTAGTTGAAGGTTAAATGTAAAAAAAATTAGCAGTATCAAGTTATTACTGTAAACATGATTTAAAAATGTGTTAGGTTTAAAATTACTCATTTTATTTATTTTATTTTCAGACAATCCATTTAGAAATCTAACTCCAGCAACCATCAAAACATGGACGGTGAGATTTATTTGTTAATTTTTTTAACCCTTTTAAAATTATCTAAGTCTAAATACCTAACTACAGAAAAATGTAGATTATTATAGATATTGTTGTTGTTGCTATCATTGCATTGATTTATAGGTAATGTACATAATTTTTCTCCGTATTTCTAATAACATGAAAAAATCTCCAATAATTTCACCCAAATCGGCACAGTCCTTTTTGTTATTTAACTGACTAGATATAGAATATCTATATAATAGTTAGGACAACATTAAGACTATATTTTTAACTAATATAATATTTACAGGTGGAACAATTAACGAAACATCTAGACGAAAGAGGCTGGTCAGATACCTCCGCTGCATTCTTCGAACATGAGATAGATGGAGAGTCGCTTCTCTTAGTGTCAAAATCACAATTAATAACCATAGGAGTTAAGGAACAACAGGCTGATATAATTATAGAAATTATGAATAGATAATATTAATTAAAAAAATATTAGAACAGAGACACTAATGTTTAATGTTCTTGTGGCAGCGGCTTTGAAAAAAAAGATTATGTTTTTCTAGGGCATACAAATTTGGATAGGTTAATATATTTTGTTCGAAAGAGCAACACATAAACTTATTTTATATAGAAGCAGTGCAAAAGAAAGATAGGATATTAAACATTGTCAATTTTGGGAGATTTTGCTTTTGTGGAAGGCAACACTGCCCTGTACTATGAGGTTTTAGCCCTGTACCTAGAAGATGTTTTCTGTATGAAAAATTAATTATTTTAAGTGGATATAGGTATCTAGAGATATGTAGATAAATGTATGTATATATAAATTAGGTTGGTAATCGGTAATAATGGTAACTTTGATATGGTTAAATGATCAAAAACTTTACAATTCTAAGTAGCAAGGAGGAGGCATATCCTAATTTTTTGGGCAAAGTATGTGGTGAAAGGTATAAAAATTGAAAGAATAAGGTTTTCGAGTTAAATATGCAGTGCTTATTGTAAGGATTTTAAAAAGGGCAGATAGAAATCATTGTAATTACAATTTTAGACAACTACAAGCCGATTTTTCAATCCTTGGTTAAAACTTACCCGTCCAATAAAGTATTACTCGATAATATTAAAATGTCACCTGTAAACTGTGAAAAACGGGCAATTTCAATACATTTTTGAAATGATAGTTTAATACGTTATTCAACAAATAAGTTTTAACCAAGCAAGGATTGAAAAATCAGCCCTAAGAAAATGATTAAAATTGTATTATATGAACATTGAGAGTTCTCAATCTTATATATAAAAATGAATCGCAAAATGTGTTGGTAAGCGCATAACTCGAGAACGGCTGAACCGATTTCGATAATTCTTTTTTTATTATATTACTTGAAGTAACTACGAGGATGGTTTTTATGTAGAGAAAACGTAAATATGTACCACGGGCGAAGCCGGGGCGGACCGCTAGTTATTTTTATAAAATGTTCACTGTCATATTTAAATAATTTTAGGTAATTATTGTACAATTTAGGTATTTAATATCTGAATGTATGTAAGTGTAACTATTTGTTTTTATTATTTTGTCTTCCTGTTTTAAATATTTTTATAAATATTGTGAAGTAATATTATTTTAGTTCCAAGACTTTTCTTTGAAATAAGATTATTTTTAACATATGAAGGAAAAGATAGTATATATGACAATAGTATAAATAAATAATTTGGAAAATCCAAAAGTGCACGCCTCATAATTTTTTTTTTTAATAAATATTTATTAATTATTATTTTTGTTTATTTAATAACAATTAAACCACATCGAATCAGACCCTGAAAAATGAAAGGGTTCTATTCCTGAGCATACTCAAGCGTAAGAGAAAAAAAAAGACTCGATTAGCAAAGTATTTCGGTCGCTATCGTGTTAACAAGAAAAAGGATCCGCACATACAGACACACGGACGTCCAAGACAGAACTTTTTTAAACTGTTTTTTAACTAGTTTAAATAACAAAAATGACATCAAAAATATCATGAACGTTAAAAATAGTGTTTTTTCTTAATATGTGTGTGTATGTATTATCTTACAAGTGCAATGTATGATACATAAAGACATTTTAAGTTTGAAAAATCAGATGTTTTGCGCGAAGTGACAGTAGTACCCACCTCAACGCTTCGCTTATGAGGCGTGCAAAATTATTTCGCAGCAACGCTATAAACTCTAATATTTCGAGACAAAAAGCACACGATAAAACCACAGAAAAACTCCGTTGCGATGTGATAAAAAGAAAAGACGAACAAGCAAACTTTCGCATTTATAATAATAGTGAACCTATCCTTTAAATACCTGTTTTATGTTGTACTAGCGGTCCGCTCCGGCTTCGCCCGTGGTACATATTTCGCAATAAAAGGTAGCCTATGTTCTTTCTCAGGGTCTAAAGATTATCTGTGCCAAATTTCATCAAAATCGGTCCAGTAGTTTATGCGTGAAAACCATACATACATACATACATACAAACCTTTCCTCTTTATAATATTAGTATAGATGTCGGTTGCTATCTAGACGCCATTTAAAACATGAATTAAAAATATATTATATACCTATAAAGAGACCTCTATCTAGTATCTACCTTAATATACATTTTGACTACCTAAATTGTATACCTCACATTCGTTGTAGGGGAAAGGGGCCTAAAGTGGGCATAGAGCCTAAAGAGGGCACTCAGTATAGTATCGGAATTTTAAATAATGGCGCGCGCGCGACTCGTGAGCACGATCCCCACACCCCTCCCACCTCGCGGCAGTCGTTGGATTCGCTTGCGAGCACGCATTTACAAGCTGCAACAAATAAATGTTTTTCGACGATTTTTGAAAAATATTGCAAGGTATGTAATATGTGTTCTTTTTATTTTGGTGTTTACAATCCTTAAACCAAAATTTGTTAGTTATTAAGTGGTAGTGGTATTTGGTTCCATAAAAATCCACGTGTCTAAAAATTTTGAGGTAGAATTTCGTCTGCACCTTTCAAATGTCGAAAAAGGCAAAGCGGGCAGGGTAAAGCGGGCACGCGCCCGCTTTGCCCCGTCCGCTAAAATGTTACATTCTTTTGTTAATTTGCTTTTTCCTTTCAGATGACCGCTTATAACCGGCGTCAATATAAGCGTAAAACCACATGAGTAGAAAAACGGGTAAAACTTCACAAGCCTCATGGTAACGCTCAACTATGCACTGCAAGCAAAACGAGAAGTGCAAGAGTTAGGAAAACCAAAAAAGTAACAACTAAATATGGGATTCCAAGAACGACATTGCAGACATCTTAAATCGGGTTCGTGTAATGTAAAGCTTGGTAGGTTTACTACTGTCTTTTCTAGGGAACAAGAAATGGACCTTTTGGAATACGTATTCCACATGGACTCTTTATTTTACGGGCTGTCTAAACAAAATTTTTGGAATAATTTCCAGAATTACACTATTTTAGGATTTATAAATAAATAAATATATAAAATAATTGTATCGCTTATTAGAGACTAAATAATGATAGACTGTAAACAGGGCGTTATTTTTTTAAATATTAATTAGATATAACTGGAAATATTGTACCTAAAAGTTTAAAGCTACTAAGAAGTTCCTTTGTTTCATATATTCATTTAAAAATAATTGTATGACTGTTTGAAATACATAACTTATAAAATATTTTTGTGTCTTTTACTCTATTTATTATTGTATATATTATTTGTGGCTGTATATTTTGAAATCTACTGTTTAAATCCAGGCCTGCCCGCTTTACCCAACTACTGCCCGTTTTGCCCTAAACGAAAGCCCGCTTTAGGCCTCCCCTTCGGGCAAAGCGGGCAATCGTAGGCTTTTAGTAATCTGTTAATAATTATTACATACTTTAACTTTTGACAAATTTAACCACTTAGCATTCAAAAGTATTTATTAATGGAACTTTTGGCAAAAAAATAAATGGATTAACTTGTTTTCAAACTTCATTTTTTTTAATTTTCCCGTAAGGTGCCCCCTTTGGGCCCATCTCCCCTACCTAGTTCTCTTATGATATCCATACTAATATTATAAATGCGAAAGTAACTCTGTCTGTCTGTCTGTTACTCAATCACGCCTAAACTACTGAACCAATTTTCATGAAATTTGGTATGGAGATATTTTGATACCCGAGAAAGGACATAGGTGACTTTTTATCCCGGGAAAATGACGCAATCCTGGAAATCCCACGGGAACGGGAACTATGCGGGTTTTTCTTTGACTGCGCGGGCGAAGCCGCGGGCGGAAAGCTAGTTCAAAATAATTTATAGAGCTTTCACAAGTGACAAGTGCGGACAGAACAAAACTTTCTTAGAGCTAGCGCGCACGAGCAACTTTGTCTCCGCAACTATTTTGTCTCTCCCATCAATTTGTACATTGTAGTGTATTTGTGTTGTTGACAAACTATTTGTCTCCGCAACTATTTTGTCTCCGCAACTATTTTGTCTCTCCACCCATGGGCTAGTATGAAAGTGCGCGCACGTAGCGACGCAACTCCCCATACAAATTGATGGGAGAGACAAAATAGTTGCGGAGACAAAGTTGCTCGTGCGCGCTAGCTCAATAGTCAAGACAAAAATATATCTAATAATCCATGTATAGGCAGGCTATAATTTATCTAAGCAGGATCGTGGTAAACTCGCAAACTATTCAACCCATTTTCATAACGTTTTTATCAATATTAGACATAGTGATTCGAAGTGCAAAAGCATGCCGTCTAGCAGTTTTCATCCAAAACTCTATCATAAAACCCAACAATAGAGTTTGTTTGTTTGTTTGAACGCACTAATCTCAGGAACTACTGGTCCGATTTGAAAAATTCTTTCGGTGTTAGATAGCCCATTTATCGAGGAAGGCTAAAGGCTATATTTCATCACGCTACGGGCAACAGGAGTGGAGCCACGGGGGTGAAACCGCGCGGAGCAGCTAGTATTTCAATAAATGGTCTATCAGCTTAGCTGCAGATAGCTTCTGAGATCATACCTCGTTCAATCTCTTTAGTTGGGCACAAAAGACATTACAGAATGTGGACAAGGGGGTAATATTTTTAAAATTTTCGAAAATATTAAATATTTCCAAAATTAAGGGTCTTTTACTGAACACAAAATATTTTTTTTGAACGGGCACCAGTTACCAGGTTATCTATTTTTTCAAATCGGACCAGTAGTTCCTGAGATTAGCTCGTTCAAACAAACAATCTCTTCAGCTTTATAATATTAAGTACCTAGGTACCTATAGATATCTATCCCATCCTATCCTTCATATTAATATTATAAATTCGAAGGTTGTGAGGATGGATGTACATATATTGTATATATAATATTTATATGTATGTTTGTTGCTCTCACGAAAATACTACTAAACCGATTAGGTACAATGAAATTAAGCACATACATTTAGAGGGTAACTTGGATCAACCGGGAACTATGCGGGTTTTAGGTACCTATACCTAGGTATATAGCCTGCATACATTCTAAATTTCATCCAAATCGAATCAGTATTTCTTGAATGAAAGTACATAAGTAAAATAATCGTACCAGGTAGAACCTGGTAGGTAGGTAGGTACGTTAAATAATTTCGATAGATTAGATTTTTTAAAGAGTCTATCGCCGCTGTCTATCAGTTCGCAATAAACTCAAAAATTCCTGCACCGATTTTCATTCTGTTTTCAACAACGGATAGCGTGGATATTGACAAGATTTTAATGATATCTAGATATAATATTCCGTTTTTGCGAGATTGAGTTGCCTATTCACAAACAAACAATATTGTGTTTTTAAATGTTTCTACTTTCTTAGAAGAATTTAGATATCTACTTATTAAAAAAAATGATTTTAACACAACTTCTTTTTTTTAAAGTAGATAGATATATTTTTATTTAATAAATACATTTATTCTTAATTAATGAAATAATGACTAATTTATTTATGTTAATTACGTTGCTACCATAAATAAAATGATCCTAATAATTCAATTTCGAAAGACCATTGAAAACGATTCAGCCGTTTTCAAGTCCTATTCGAACAAACAAACGAAATTCAAAGCTCAATGAAAAGTCAAAATCTCCATAAAATCAGGGAATCGCTCCTAATTGGCAAACATGTTTATTGCCGTCTCACTCTAGCATATATCTCTTTCCCTCGCCCTGTCAGTATTCCAATTTCAAAATCGTAATAAAGCATTCCGTCCTTCATTTTGATTCCCATCAAAGTCAAAAAACTACATCCAGTACAAAATATACTTTATTTCCTTACATGTTAAGGTTCATAATTAAACACGGGAACGAAATCTACCTGATATTACATTTTATATGAATATTCAACCTTATTTCAACGGCTTAAGGTTAAAATTCGTTTACAGTGGTTTTATCTCCACTTAATGGAGAAAGGTCCCCTTCGTAGGAACGGCAGACATTTTATTTTTAGTGTAGTGATGTTACCGCGCTGTGTGATGTCGATAATAATAATAATTATGTACGTTTTTTACGAAATCTTCTAAATATTCAGATCATATTATTTAGTAGAATTGATTCCACATTACAATTTTAAATCATGTTCAATATTTTAAATAATATATGTACTAATGAATATTTTAATTTTTAAGTAAGTACATTCCTGGAAAATACAAGTTAATTCCATTCTCAAAGTAAATAATTACAGTGAAGTAAAAATTACGACTGAAAGAAAACAAACGATATTGATTACTAGTTGTGCCACGCGGTTTCACCTGCTTACCATATTATATTATATAAATATTTCTATACCAAATATCCTCAAAATAATATATGTTCAGTGGTTTTCGCATGAAAGAGTAACAAACATACATGCATACATTTTTAAACTTTCGCGTTAAAATATGAAATCACACTTCTACTAGTAAGTATTGATTTTGAAGTTAAAGGTGTGTTGAGTGTAAAATTTCAAGGTCGCGTCATGGCAATACCGTCAGGTTATGGAGTAAGGCGATGATTTTATCATCTTTGAATCTTGCTAAAGAAGTTTCATTTCTGACATGTGTGCTCGGCACACACGCTCTTTTTTCATGTTATGTGCCGATGAGTCTATATTTATGAAAATGTTCTACTAATGAGACACCACATTAGTATAATTTCGATAATTAAATGTCATTAGATATATTATTTGCTAATTATGCTTAATGTTTATCAATGTAATATTTTGAATTCAGAAAATGAACACATATTTTTTCACTCTGATCTTTTTTAACAATGTATTTTTTAGATCCTAAAATTTATCTACCACACGATATTCGATCATTCTAATTATGTCTATAATTATATAAACTTAAAATTGAGTGCAAGGTTATTAAAATAATGAAAATCTAGATCATAGCAAAAATATCGATTACTAAGCATTATGCGATTTATCGACAACACAACATTTCATTTTTGAGTACATCACTAGTGAAATTTATGAGTCGCCAATGGACGCTACCAAACCCAAGACATCTCTATAAATAAGTAAAGGAGTGAATGAAATAGCGCTATTCGCGAATGCACATGCGAGAAAGAGACACCCTAACAGCTGTTAAATCCTTTTAACGGATTATTGTCATATTATTATTCAACAAAATATAATAACCTCTATAAACAGTACCTACATGCAATACATAAATACCTAAAACTACATTCGCTCAATATTACACAACAAAAATCACCAAAATACCAAATGGCCTCAAAATAACGAACCTAAGGCATGAATAGAAACTAAACACTTTTTACAAAATAAGTTAAAATATGAAAGTACCTATACAAGTGGGCATAAAGTCTAAAATCGCGTATCAACAAATTCCATCGACCTCCCGTGACGTCATTGCACTGACAGCGCTATTTCGTTCGCTCTACATATCGATATATGCAACGTTAGCAAAACAATACAAATATCTTAATACTAATACTATCAATAATGAAAATTATAGTCTAGAATGATAAAATGATCTTACCAATATTAGTAGACAGCTGTTCGAGTCTTCAAATGGCGTAAAAAGTACAATATTCGTATCAATACGCCCCAAATACACACGCTTCCAACATCTTTCGTGACGAAATGGCGCCGCGCGCCGAACGAAACATCCATTCTAAAACCAACCGGCCCCCTACCACGGCATCCCGAGCGACGAGCGTCAAGCGATACTGTCGCTCGCTCCCATACAAAACTGCACCATGCAATATCGATTTGTTGCCACGCGTGTTTCTGGTACGGGGGACACCCGACCAATGATAACGAACTTGGGACAGACGAATGGTATTGGACGGAACGTGTTTCGAAATTCAAACACGTGCTATGACCCCGTTTCTCTCCCGCCAACGAGAATAGACACGACACAGCTACATCTATCTCTGTCTAACGCATGGATTATATCAATAGCAAAATAAGAGGATCGATAAAATTCTTACATGTCAAATAGTATAACGAACCGCTTTTGTCTAGATATTTATGGGAATATTGCATTTATTAGAGGTCAATAGAGTCGAAATTCGCGTGGTTCGAACAGTGACATCATTATAAGTAATGGCGGTCTTATAAATAATTCAAGATATTTTGTTATCTCCTTCCTGTGTAGTTTGTGACATGTTTTATTAACGAGTTTTTAATTTCGCCTACTAGTAATATAATGATAAATGAATTGATATTAATTGATAGCCATAAGTTATGGCCATTATTTTTATTATGGGTTATGGCCCATAACCCATAACATATGTAATGAAACATCTATATTAGTTAATATTATTTATTTAGTAGTTTGAATTATTTTATATTGGCAAAAGATACTTAACTACGTATGTATATTCAAAGAATTGCTCTATAGTAGGTACATATTTATAGAGTTTCGTGTACGAATATATAAAATCAGAATGTTTGTGGGTAAAATTAAAACAAGTCAGCACTTATAGTAGACTGTAGAGTGTAGAGCCCTTGTAGAGCCATTTTAATAGGCAACATTTGACAATTCAACAAAATTAAACAACGTAACCTAGTAACGACGACATAGAATATCATGATATTATATTGTTTTGTTAGAACATATTTTGCTTAACTTGTTTCAATTACGAAAACATATCCATACTAATATTATAAATGCGAAAGTAACTCTGTCTGTCTGTCTGTTACTCAATCACGCCTTAACTACTGAACCAATTTGCATGAAATTTGGTATAGAGATATTTTGATACCCGAGAAAGGACATAGGATAGATTTTATCCCGGAAATCCTACGGGAACGGGTTTTTCTTTGAAAACGCGGGCGAAGCCGCGGGCGGAAAGCTAGTTTATAATACATAATAATGACCGATACAAGTATAGCAATATAATAATTGCAATGATAATTTCAACACACTTTTATTAGCTTCACCTGTATGTTTGTAGGTAGGATGTAGGTAACATTTAGACTTGATTTTGACCCACTTTAAACGGACAGATTTAATTCAAACTTTGTCAAATTATCAAGAATCCATGACAATCTTAATAGGTAGGTACTATTATAAAAGCGAAAGTTTGTAAGTATGGATGTATGGATGTTTGTTACTCTTTCACGTAAAAACTACTGAACCGATTACAATGAAATTTAGCACACATATAGAGGGTAACTTGGATTAACACATAGGATAGGTTTTATCCCGGAAATCCTACGGGAACGGGAACTATGCGGGTTTTCCTTTTAAAACGCGGGCGAAGCCGCGGGCGGAAATCTAGTAGATATAGGTACAATAATTTCATTAGTTTATCTAAGTAAGGCGTGGTTTTTAGGTTTTTTTAACGGATTTCCTTTATAGAACAGAATAGCTTAATTTAAGTCTCATTAATATCGGTTCAGCCGCTTCGAAGATTTGTTTTGTTTAATTTTAATTTGATTTGATTTGTACAGCTACCTAATAATTTTATGCAGTGTTGTGTTATTGAACTAATTTAGCTTAGGTAGGTATCTGTCAGATAGCTAAATGACAAGCAATCAGGGACTTTATCAGCGAGTCGTTAAACTGGTTTGTATATTTCAGGTGTTATTTCTCTTTCTTTCACATGTCAAATGAGTAAAAAGTGAAAGAGAAGGAATATTTCAAATTATAATATACAGGGTGTCTCAGCGTTGGTAGGTAGGTTTTGTTTTTCTTAATTTATAAAAGAAAAAACTCTGTCGAATTAGGTTAACCTGTAATGATAGTTAGTTCTATGTAAATAAATAAATAAAAAAAATAAATAAATGTTTTCATAGACAAAATCAAAATGCTCACATTAGCGAAGCGTTATATTATGTCGGCTGCGCGAAGCTAGAGAAGAAAACATGAATTCTAAGGTAAAATTTTGCAAAAAAATTTTGACGTAATTTTGTTGTTTTTACGTGATCAGTGTATGCGAAACTACAAGTCTCTTTGCGCTTAGTATACCGATAGTGGGACACCCTGTATAATAGACTAGCGACTCCGCCCGACTTCACTCGGATGTTTTTAGCACAACATAAAGTATAATAGTATTTTGTACATATTTTGATGGAATATGGCAGTATTATAGCTTATTCACCATAATTTAGTAAATCACACATGCGTGATGCGCTTTTGCTCGTGATTTTGTCCAGTTATAACTTAAAATTATTTATTTTTGACGTGACAACGTCTTATAATTCGATAGCACCGGCTGCACGCACGAAAAAACATGACTCATGCGGCGTTACCTCGCTCTGAGGCGTTCCATGTAAGGCTTGAAGTGCAAGCGAGAGCGCGGAACGAGCGACAAAGAAGCACAATCGGACGTTGTCACGTTCAACTATCGTCAGTAAACCGATTTTACAGACAACCAATTTTTTATGTTTAACGGGGATCGAACTCATTTCCTTGTAAGGCTCATGCGTTAACCACTGTACCAAGAAGGTAGTTTTAATAATTAAGTTGGATATTTCTTGCTTTACTTGGGTTTTATTTTAGCAGAATAAAAAGGTCTCATCTATCTTTATGATTAAACTCATCAAAATCTCTTGAGCCGTTTTGGCGTGAAAAGAATACAGTAAGCACCTATCCTACTAATACTATAAATGCGCAAGTATGTGTGTATGTATGTAGGGATGTTTCATGTTTGTTACTCTTTCACGCAAATACTACTGAACCGATTACAATGAAATTTAGCACACACATAGTTGTTAACTTAGATTAACTCATAAGATAGGTTTTATCTCGGAAATCCCACGGGAACGGGATCTACTATACCTAAGTAGATACATTTATAATTTACCTTAATAATGCTTTTTAAAACAATGTTGCGTTCTACTGGTTATAATTACAAAATGGTGGTTTAAGGTTTTTAAATTTTAAGTTTATAAGTAGGTATTTAAAATGTACCTATATTTAGTTAGGTACCTACACTGTTTTTTTTTCAGGGGGATACAAGCTAAGATAAAGCTTTCTAAAGATGAAAGAATTTTTATAATAAGTCGAGTAGTTTTTTAGTTCCGTCGTAGGTAACATACAAACAAAAAAGAGCGTGTGTGCCGAGCAAACGTGTCAGAAGTGAAACTTCTTTGGTAAGATTTAAAATCGTCGCCTTGCATGCCATGACGCGACCTTGAAATTTTACTCTCAACGCGCCTAAACAAGTTTCACTAAAAAAATTATATACCTATTTTTAGAATTTACATATTTGATATTAAATTAAATTATTATTAAGTGTGTTTGTATCACTTTTATCCAGTAACTACTGAATTTTTGGTTGAAATGTTAAATTAGTAGGTTTGTAGGTACTTTAAATCATGTCCTATTTTTATATGTACCTAGGTACCAAGAAGATACCTAGGCTACATTTAATTTGATTTTTAATGTACCTAGGTTATAGAACCTAGGTACATTACAGTAGGTACCTACTATATATTTTTATATAGATAAAAATTAAAAATTAAAATATACCTTGTAAGAAGATAAATTATACTAAGTACCTACCTATGTCGTAATGCAAAATGTTTCTATATTTTTTGTATGAATTTATATGTATTTAAATTAAAATAAAATAAATAAAACAACTTAATCAAAAATATAATTTATTTATAGTCTACATTTTACATTTTACAGTCAACAAAATCAAACATTCAAGCAATTATAAGTTATGTTCTAAAATACATTATAAATAAATAGTCATTAGGCACTTTATTTTTGTTTAAGAGCTCTAGGCTTCATTTTTGGAGGTTTTACGATAGACCCCATACTTTTTCTTTTTAAAATGGCGGCCATCTTTTTGGCGGGAGTCGTAGCGAGCGCCATTTTGCTTCTAGATATTTTCGATATTTTCTCTTTCCCGCTTTTAGGCTTAGATTTTTCTTGCTTATCCTTTTTCAATGCTTTTTCCTGTTTCTCAACTTTCTTACTTTCAACCTTTTCATCCGAATTCTTATCGATTTTCTGTTTGACCTTTTTCTCTTTGCTTTCTCCTTTCTCCTTACTTTTTTCTTTTTTCTTCTCCTTCGCTGGTTTTATTTCCTCGTCGGACGGTTTCGACATCTTCTTGACGGTCTTTTTTAATTCTTTTTTCTTTTCAATTTTGGTTTTCATTGTGGCAAGTTTGAAGGAGCCAGAGGCGCCAATACCCTTGGTCTGTATTATAGTGCCAGCTTCGACCGCAGTTTTCAAGTATTTCTTCATAATATAACTTATTTTCTCAGTATCCACTTGATATTTCTCGCTTACAAACTTCTTGATAGCATATAAAGAAGTTCCTTTTCGTGATTTTAATTCCATCAATGCTGTATTCACCATTACTTTTGTAGATACTTTTCTGTCTTGATTTTTTAAAATATCCGCAGTGGGGCTTGTTGGTTGCTTTTTGGAGGGCATTTTCTTTAACTTCGAATGCATTACGATATCTCCTTCGTCGGACGCCATTTTGTTTTTAACGAAACTCTTAATAATGTTGCTTATATATAAAGAAACAGTCGGTTTTACCGTACGGAGAGCCTACTGTGATTATTGACTTTTTTGAGGGTAGTTTGAAATAAAAGTTTAATACTTTTTGATTGAAATAGTACGACTAGTAGGTAATTACTTACCTAGTAAACTAGCTTGAACGATATGATACCCACCGATCGTAGTCTTACCTGTTATAGAAATACACCAATACACAATACCTGGTCCAGCAGATTTATCAATTACTATTAATTTAGTATTGATACGAACATTTTGTTAGTACGTTCGTGTTATTTATTTTAATACGTT
>CAJQZN010031992.1:22133-43397 GCA_907164685.1 Colias eurytheme | reverse complement strand
AAATTGATGGGAGAGACAAAATAGTTGCGGAGACAAAGTTGCTCGTGCGCGCTAGCTCTTACATAGAACGCCTCAGAGCGAGGTAACGCCGCATGAGTCATGTTTTTTCGAGCGTGCAGCCGGCTCAATCGAATTATAAGACGTCACGTCTAAATATTTGCCAAATGAAACAGTAGGTTAATGTATACCACTACATGGTATAAAACAAAGTCGCTTTCTTTATTCCCATGTATGCTTAAATCTTTAAAACTACGCAACGGATTTTGATGCGGTTTTTAATAGATAGTGTGATTTTAGAGGAAGGTTTAGTGTATAATTTTTTAGGTTTTAGACAAAGCGGACGAAGCCGACAGCTATCTAGTTTTCAAATTAATAAACATAATATAATCAGTGTAGGTATATTAAATATTTACACAAATAATTTCGACTAGATTGGCTGTATTTTAATGAGATGAGATGAAAAGAGAACAATGTTAAGCTCTTACTTAATCACCCCCCATTAAAATGTTTATAAGTTTATTTATTTATTTATTGCTAAAATAACCACACTGATCATAATATTTCCGTATTTCTGTAACTTCAAAACGGAGAACACGATAATGAGACTATGACAAAAAAGAAAATAGTTATATATATTAAAAACATTGCTCTTTAAACAGGAAACAAGCAAGGTCCACATATCATGGTATATTATGTTAACAATTCACGTTATCACACTGACAATCACGATGTTGTATATCGTGAAATTGCATACAAATGCAGTGTTATAGCGCACTTATTTTCTTTGGTATGAATTTTTCAAACTTGGCAGTGGAGTTGAAACGAAATTGAATGTCTATTAGTCAATTATATCACCATACAATTATTTCTATTATTCGAAAGCTAAGTACGAATTTTATATAAATATGTTTAACCAAGTTAACCCTTTTCGAATCTAGATTAATTTAGTTTATGGAACAAGTAACTTATCCCTATGAAGTATTTGAGTATTATACAGTTATTCCTTATTTAGTTTCTGCTGTTTAAAATAAATGCTCCCATGAACCGTCTAACCATCAAATTACATATTTTTTTACATACTAAAAAGTATACATACGTCAGTTTGAATGATGTCATAGTTCTTCTGTATATCGGTATCTGTAGAATAGTGCTTCAAAGACTCGTTGAGAGACCGCACGATGGAAGTTTCTAGATCCTGATGCTTCACGTAACCAGCAATGCCAACAGCCAATTCCGCTATGAAGATCATTAGCAGGAACACGGAGAACTGAAAATGGGAAATAATTACTTATAAATAATCTACACTAATATTAAAAAGATAATTTTTTTTTATGTTATGAGTATGTGTCAGTTAAATCTACGATGTACGAATATATGATTCAAAAAGTCTTAAATTTGGTATAATCGCATTAGCATATAAGCATGTAGTGAAATTAGCCCATCACTACATAACTAGTATATAGGAATTAGGACTTTCGCTTTCACTGTTCCTAATTCCTATATCCCTATGTCCTTTAATGTTCCTATGTATGCTTAAATCTTTTAAACTACGCAACGGATTTTGATGCGTTTTTTTTAAATAGATAGATTGATTCTCGAGGAAGGTTTTAGTATATAATTTATTGGGTTAAGTGGTATGTAATTTATTGGACGAAGCAGACGAAGCCGCGGGCGGGACGCTAGTAAACTTATAAAAAGAATAGTTAAAACATTAATTTAGTAATATGTATAAATTTCATTAAATGCTCTACGCTTGAAATAACAGAGGAAAATGATAATATAAATATGAAGCAGGGATTTACACAACCACTTTTGTTGATTCATTCATATGCAATAAGTGATTCATTTAGGAACACTTTTGTAGGAAATATTTTAAATAAAATTTACCTCCTGAAATATACATTTGTTGAATGAAAATTCCTGAAATATACATTTATAATAATACAGTAGCACCTCGTTAAGTCGAACCTCGATAAGTCAAAAACCTCCAAATCTCGAAAAAATGTCTTGTTCCCTTCCCTTCAAACCCGAAAACCTCCGTAACTTGAAATCTTGGCCCTCTGTTAGTCGAAATAATCACCGAGTCCCTCCAAGCCATTTTGGTACATATTTTCACTCTATAACTCGAAAAATTAAATTTGACCTCTGTATCTCGAACATGGCAACATTATATTTTACAATCTTTATAACTTGATCATTTGGACTTTAACAACTTGCCGACAGTGCAGTACACTATAATTGTTTCTTAGAAAACATTTTAGGAGTATACGATAATAAATTTATGACTCACGTAAACACGTGTTTGCATTAAGTAGGTATCTGATGACGAAATTATCGATTCAGTAGCTCAGAAAACCGATACTAATGATTAAGATGACATAGAAGACGTGAATAGTACCTACATGCGCTCCATGCGTTTCCACTTTCCATCAAAGAGGCAAGAACCGCATTGAATACCTTACGAAATTTTATAGAGCAAACCAGTATCTCTGAAGAAGAAGAATTTTCTGTTCTTTATAGATTAGACAATGCTAGAGAACAACCAAATTATCTAAAGCAAAAAAAATACAGACTTTTTTAATGCTATATTTTTTATTTTAAAATGATTTGAAATAATGTTGATTTATAATAAATAAAAATATGTTTGTCACCTCTGCAAGTTGAATTTTAATGTACTTTACCTCTCTAACTCAAAATTTATAAGAATAAACCTCAAACTCTTTATGTCGAATCAAAATCCGCCTAAGTCGAAATCCTCCATAAGTTGAAAACTCTATAACTCGAATTTTTTGGCGTCTCCCTTGATATTCGACTTATAGAGGTGCTACTGTATATTATATTAAAACACGGAGTTTAAAATGTACATAAATAATGTACTTATGTACTTATTGAAAAAAAAAAATGAAATGAATTCGAGCAAGATTTGATCTGAAGTAAGTTCCAAAAATGAATAGAAAAATATTCTTACTGATTAGAATTCAAACAATCTATTTTTATTGCCGTGGGTTAATTGAACTTTCAAGGGCTTATCTAGGTTTATAGATTACCTACTTCATGGCAGTAAACAAAAAGTAAAACTTATGAAAATATTGACTGACCGTCTGCTTCGAGCGGCCTATAAAAGTTTCGTAATTTTATTTATCAGCTGTACAAAATTAATCAATAAACACACAACCACAAGTTTTGAACACGCTTAAATTAGCTTCACATGTATGTTTGTGAGTTTGTATGTAAATTACTCCTTTAGACTCGATTTCGACTAATTTTAAACAGAGATATATAATTCAAACTTTGTACACTTATCAAGGATCGGTAACGCTACAATAATTTCATGACTTCAAACCTGTTTTTAACTATATAATTATTTAATCGCATGTACGAATAAATTAACTTAAAAAGCATAAACTGAGTACAATCGAGATAGGTCTATTAAGAACGAATTAACAAGGAAGTATTCGTTTAGTGAGACGCAGGAGCCGTGTCAAAGTTCATTGTAGCTGAGTCAATTGTTAAGAAATTAGGATGACATTTAAACTAGATTTTGAAGATTTTATGCAATGAGTTTTTTGCCCTTCTGTGTAAAAAATTGGATGAATATCTCTTAAAGTTTAGAGAAACTTTAGAGATATTTAATAAAATAATATGATTAATTAATCATACTCAATTTCAGACGAGTGCACTAATAAATTAGTTGTTAGTTTAATATAGGGTATAAAATTAAAGAAAAATTAGAATAGAAAAATGATACTTATGTAATAATCATAGGTAATAATGATATAAGTAATTTATTTCTTCTATTCTGACACTGGCTATGTAAAAGACATGACGAAGAGACTTAATTATTTTATCAATTATGATAAGTAGTTCTTTTGGAAAATCCTGAAATAACACACATTAAAAGCAACTCATTACGAATGGATTTCTCAGATGTAAATTAAGCTATGTCTTTCTTAAGTATCAGTTAATTGACATTAATCAGTAATCACTGCACCACGAATTACTATTTTACCTTTTTAAGTGACTCATCATAATAAACTTATGATAATTTTGTGGACTGCGTTCGTACCTTAAGACCTATATAAATATTGTATCTGTAATTTTTCAACAAAATATGGGAGTCATCTTATCCATACTAATATTATAAATGCGAAAGTAACTCTGTCTGTCTGTCTGTTACTCAATCACGCCTTAACTACTGAACCAATTTGTATGAAATTTGGTATAGAGATATTTTGATACTCGAGAAAGAACATAGGATAGGTTTTATCCCGGAAATCCTACGGGAACGGGTTTTTCTTTGAAAACGCGGGCGAAGCCGCGGGCGGAAAGCTAGTTTTGTATAATTTTGGTATCTACTCACTCTACTACTCCACTCATTATTTTAGCGTTTACAAAATGAAGAAACGTCATTTATAAAAATATAATGTCGCCAAAACCTTCCATGAACGACCTTGTTACAATCGAGGACAAGGCACTTATCCATTGCAATTGTATTTCTTGTCATGGACCGTCGCTACGTTATATAATGTAGGTATTATGTACATTTTTGCGAAAATGACGAAAGCTTCATCGATACCTACTATATAATCTATACTAATATTATAAAGGCTGTAGAGTGTGTTTGTTTGAACGCAATAATCTTAGGAACCACGGGGCTGTATTGAAAATTTGTTTCAGTGTTACATAGCTCATTTATAGAGAAAGGCTAAAGGCCATACATAATCACGCTAAGACCAATAGAAGCGAAGCAATGCGGACTATCTAACAGTGAAATAATTTTACAAATCGGACCCGTGGTTCCTGAGATTAGCACGTTCAAGGAAACAAACAAATTCTTCTGCTTTATAATATTAGTAGTAGTATATATTCATCATTTAGAATTTAGATTCTATTTTATATCCTATTTTAGTATATTTAAAGTACTCAACCTACAAGTAGCCTTACGTCCTGCACAAGTTTAAATTGATAATTCATAGAAAGTTACCCACATCCCCGTTGACCAAGTATTTTTCACACCCCGGTAAAGTGGTCAAGTAACCAAGTGTCCCGTTTACCGATCTATCGACCGCAGACTTGGACAATCCAATTATACGCCCACAAGAAACCTGTCATGCTTAATTTTATTGAAAAAACCATTTGCGGAAGTTAAAAGCAATAATGTGATAAGGTTTGGGATTTTTTATAAAAACACCGGTGAGTAAGTTATTCGTGATACCTATCAGGTTTTGGACAAATATTCAGATGATAAGCTTGAAATGCTTGTAAATTATTCATAAGTGTGCTTAACAAAATCGAGTTATTATGAAATATTAGTTAATTTTGTTTTAGTAATATTGTGAAACTGATTTTGGAAAATCTAGATCAGACTAGCTTGTCACGTAAAATTTTAAAATAATAATCATCATTACATCAATCAGTAATGTCTTTAAACTGTTCTGTTTATAAATAACAAGCAAAACAAGAAAACGTAATTATTCACAATTGATTAAATAACAATAGCGTGCTATACATTTCTGCACGTCAATTATAATTTTTCAGCTTGTTCCTAATTACGTTAGGAACAATGGTAAATGCGTCATCTGTCCTACGTAGCTGTTTTATCTTTTGTTGTTGACGGTACTTTCCCGTGAATAATAAGGATAACATTAGTACCATGTTAATGTTCAAAAATAATGAGGATGTTTTTTTAAGTAAGGGCTGATGGTCAAAGACTATGGCTTGTTATTGCGATCATAATATGAATTTGCCAGTCAGTTCAATTCACGGCGTAAACTGTCTGGAAATAAGAGGTCATAATACGGCCCCAGCACTGCCCTTAACATTTGCCGAGACCCGCCTCTAATATGTAAGTCCTCTCTTATTTTAACGAAATCATGTTTGTTGGACTAAAATATTTATTATGTTAGGTACCTATACAATATGTATTTTGATACAATATGGATTGGATATATTGTTGGCTATATGCTCTTGAATAATATATTCGAATGACATACTTTTAATAGAGTGCAACACGAGCGAAATCGTAATGTTACGTATGAATATTGAATACCTATGTTGAACCTAATAGGTATGTATACAGTATTTTGATTTTTATCAAAAACAAACCACCATTTAGTTACTAAAAATTAAACACATCATTTCTTAGTACTGTTTAACTTTATATAAAAATAATAACGTATAACTTTCATAATATTACGTGAATGAATGAAAGTCTTAATTATTATGCTTTACTTTTTACTTGTTTGTTCATATTTAAACGATTATGCATGAGCATGTATTTATAAAGCGTCATTGGTATGTCATATTGTTATTATTTTCGCAAACGAAGATAATATTGATGTGTTACAAATAATCATTAATCATAACATTATTACATCAAGAGAAATATATACCTACTTTCGTATCTAATTACCAGTCTCGTAACAGATTCACCTCTTAACTTATATTAGTGACTAGCTGTGCCCCGCGGTTTCACCCGCGTGGCTCCTGTTGGTCTTAGCGTGATGATAATATAGCCTCGATAAATGGGCTATCTAACACCGAAAGAATTTTTCAAATCGGTCTAGTAGTTCCTGAGATTAGCGTGTTCAAACAAACAAACTCTTCAGCTTTATAATATTAGTATAGATTATACCTACCTACCTAAAAGTTGTTTTTAACACATGAAAAAATATGATGAAGATCGCTGAAAATTATCAAATAACAACGAATCTAGTTCAAGATAAATAATGGCGGACCAATTTAATTGGTAATTCGGTCTCATCTCTTACTCATTTGATGTACTTATTCTGTATGATACTAGTTTATCTACTTCAATAAAGGTATTCTTGAACTTATAAGAGTAAGGCACAACAATGTTTTCAGGAACAGTTAGTAAAATATAGAAGTAAGTATACATTATATACCAATTTTTAAAAGTAGGACAAATAGACAATATTACTAAGGTTCTGTTGAATTATGCTTTTTTGTAATCTAATATCATTTCATATTACAATACTTACATAGACTAGAAACTATCATAGTGCATATTATGATATGCTTTGGAATATTAAGCTCTTTTATCTTTATGGGTTAATCCCTTATTTATTTTATCTAGACATATATAAAAATATTATTCACTGTTTAGTGTTTATTATTCTACAGGTGGTTGTAGATTCATACATTTTTGGGTGTATATAATTTTTAAAAAGTCCAAACTATAGAGAAGACAGATCTTCTCGCTATAACTATATACATATTTTTGACATTTCTGCTGCATTAATGAAAATAAAACTTAAAACTATTACCTATCTATAAAAAAATGAATCGCAAAATGTGTTGGTAAGCGCATAAGAACGGCTGAACTGATTTCATTAATTCTTTTATAATAATATTCCTTGAAGTATGAGGATGGTTCTTATGGAGAGAAAACTTAAACATGTACCACGGACAATGCCGGGGCGGACCGCTAGTATAGATATAAAAAACTATAACAATATAATAAAAAACTCACCGTAACAATCATGCAATGGTTCTCCTTAACAGCACCACAGCAGCCGAAGAACGCAACAATGAAGACAATCAAGCCCACGATGATCAGAATAACCGGAGCTGATGTGTAGAAGCTCTCGTCAGTCAAGTTCACATAGGGATAAGCGTTGATCTCTGACTTTGCTCCTACAATGAGGATTATCAGGCCCGTGATCTAAAAAAAATATATAAAAGTATTCAAAATTGTGTGTAAGATGAGTATGCTGAATAATGACATATTATGTTATTTAGCATGAAATTTCTTGTCTATTTTACAAGAACACATGTATGATACTTTGGTTGGGATACAAAATCCCTCTTTCAAATTTTTAATTTCAACTAAAATGATAAAAAATATTCACAAAATGTTAAATTCTCACTATTTTGGAGTTATCCTGTTTACACCAGGAAAATTATAGTCTAAAAATCTGATTGCCTTCTAATTAATATATCAATTATTTCTGTGATTTATATGAAATATTGATTATGAGCTGTATGACACATTTATTATTAATGGTCTGCTTTTAAAATAGAGCCTCAACATTTTATGAAAAATAAATACTCATAAAATGTTGAAATTTTTCATACTGTGGACTTTGGTTCTTCATATGGCTATTTAAGTTTAAGAAATGAGACTGTTTGTTGATCAATTTTTAACCTTGCTTTAATTTAATTTGACCGCCTCCTTGGTACAGTGGTTGGGGCTTGAGCGTAGAACCGAGGGGTCCTGGGTTCGATTCCCGGTGGAGACGAAGAAAAAAAAATGTCTCGGTCTAGCAGGACACATAAGGCTGATCACCTACTTGTCCCTAAAGAAAATCGATCAGTGAAACAGATGTATGAATAATGCATCTGCCCCTTACCCCACTACGGGGACACGGGACTTCACACTTTTAATTAAATTCAAATTATTATTTGATACATTTTTATAGATTGGCTCTACTAGTTTTTAAAGGACAAGTCAACAAACTCCCATTTTTAAACAACTATAAAAGAGGGATTATTTTTTAAGTTGATCAATGACCTTTCTTACATAAAATGCTGTCATTATCTGGTTTTTTAGAATACTTTTCGCATACCAGCTACCTATTCTTTAGCTTTATGAAAATATTCATATTATCAGTATGCAGTAATACAAATTGAGTAACCATGTGACCAATAAGAATTTAGTTACTAAAAAAAACTTGCAGTCTTAAAACTGGTTTTCATTTTAAAAAGTTGCCTTGGCCTTCTAGGTATTTGGAGTAAGTGGTGGTTTACATGCAATAAGAATAATTAAAAAGCTAAAATAACTTGTTGTGACCGAAAATATCGTACGGCTTCCTAAAAATTAATGGCCACTAAAAATAATTGTTTAGTGCCTGTACAACTAACTGTGTTGTTTATACGAGTTTTCAATATCTACTGCTCAAACATGAAAATATATTTATCAATAAATAAGTGCAGTATCTACGCAAACAATAAAGAAAACATAATAAATAAGTGCAGTTAATATTATCATGTGACTCAGCGGACACAAGAACCATTAATTGCAATAATGTCAGCAAATCACTCATTAAAACCGTCGATTGTGCAATTTTAAGCGAAAATTTATAATAATTTCTCCGAACAAAAACGAGTTTAGTTTTGTAACACTATAATTATGCAGCTATTTAAGAATTAAGTAGGGTAATCATATCCCTCTCTATATCTACCTTCAAGGAAAAATTGCGTTCTAGAATTACTTACCGCGAATAGCAGATTGAAAGAAAAAAGTAGGTATTTAACACACGACATCCCTGCTCCGATAGCCATTTTGACACTGTTCTAAATTCTAATTTTAAATTCAATCTGGAACAAAAGAGATAATTTTATATCCACACCACATCACAAATTAACAAAGACATGAAAACATCGATTTGCGTTGTTGACACAGGTCACAGGTAGGCGGCAGGCGCGGAGATAGACATGATGCAGAAAACAAGCGTTGAATACGATCAATAATACAACATTATTTATTTAATAACAACATGAATAAGAAGAAATGTATTTTAAATATTTTTGAGCACTTACCAATAGTAAAATGTGGTCGAAAAATCTGAGCGCAGCAATAACAGTCCACTTCAGATCACAAACAGCTATTGACTGGGTTTACAGCTTCTGTTTTAAAACTTCACGATTGTTGTGCATTTCGCTTGGGAGATACCAGTTAAAAAAATAATATTTGTGTTACAGACTTACAATTTCATTGATCTTAGTTTTTGATATCATTTTAAATAACTTTAATAGTATTTTGTTATGTATAATTTATTTTTACTAATATTTTTACTACTGAGTAAAATATGATGGAAAAAAGTGATAAGATACTAGTCTATTGGACAGTGATACTGTGGTGATACAATTTAAGATTTGTGGTATTTGATATAAAAATCTTTTTTTACTATTTTTTTTGTTAATTGTTTAAATTTCTGCATTTTTTTCTATTTCGTATATGCTTTGAATCGTATGAAATTAAAGACGAAATTTAAATGAATTAACTTATCTAAGAAATAGATTTTGTTGTTCAATTTCAATGTGAGAGTCGAACACACTTCGGCACAATGGGCCAGTTCCCACCGGGAAGGTACCACTCCCACACTCCCACACATAATCCAAAAGGATAAACACAGTCAATTCCTTTAATCCTGTCGTCCATATCCTTATCTACGATTGATTGAGCATCGAATAAAAATCTGGATTATCTTTTCTAAAATATTTAGGATTTTTTTTAAATTAAATAAAGCTGCTGATTCCTTTTGTGTGATAGAAAATTATTTAAAAAGCTTGAGATAAATGTAGTAAAAATCTTCGTACTACTTAAATATGAGTTCATTTTTGTCTTAAAAATATCGGTTAAGATTAGATGAACATGTCAAGATAAGAGAGATATTGACTTGGTTTATGATTGATAAAACATCTCAGTTTTTCAGTTACAATATCTACTTCGTTATAATATATTGTTTGAGATGAGAATTATGAATATAAATATTGGCGGCGTAAAGGCCCCAAGAATGTTTAAATCAGTGAGAAATTCTTTGGCCGCTGTGAATTTGTTATTTATGGTGAGATGTTTTTTTATTTATGTGTATAAATCAAAGAGTAAAGTAATAAATGGTATAAATGGACAATTGGAGTGTAATTGTGAATATTTTTTAAGTAAGGTTACGGTGATAAGCTTGAGAGTTGAGATACTCATTTTGTGATTCTTGGAAATGTGATGATAAATGATGACCATTCATAGATTACAGATTACATATTATATTTTAACCCTTATTCAAACGCGAGCCTGTGGAGGAGCTAACAAAAAAGTAAGATACGTTCCTGGGTAATTTTGGGTCGTAGATTTCAAAAATACACACAAAAAAGGGGTTAGTGGGGGGGAAGTACCCTTTTTTCGGTGGGAAGTATATATCCCGTCATCTGTTCTCTCTTGTAAAAAGTTTGGAAAGGTGGGAACTATAGCTCCCAGTGTCCACTCCAGACATCAATATTTTAAAACACTAGTTAGTTGCCCTGACTCCACTTGTGAATTTAATGTTATCGTAAAAAATTATAAAGATCAAGTTTTTTAATAAAGGAGGTGAAAGTACTCATCAATGCAAGTTTCTTTTACTGAGGGAAGAATTCGGGAATTGAAAAATGAATGACTTCAACATAAAAATGGCATTTTTCTAAAACAAAATAAAAACAATAGGTAAATACTAATGTATTGAGTTAAGATTTCTAATTATCTGATCAGGAAATAACGAATAACAATAAATAAGTTGCTTATACCAACTAAAAAAGATTTTTTAGACACACAGATTTTATATATAGAATTTCCGAATGTCGTGTGCAGTGACGAACACTGGGATGATATCTTCCCACTTAAAGACATAATTTCAATCGACTCTACCAAGGTATAAACGAAAGATTCTGGGCATATTTTTACGTTTCACGCAACCGTAATATAGTCTAGTTTACATAGCTAGAACTCAAATCTACTTATCTAATTTTTTTTGAGCACTACACCAAAAACTAAAAAATAACGGTCGTTTTCGGCTGCAAAATCACGTCACCTGACTTTGACGTGTGTTTACCATGACATGTAATAATTCTCTGAAAAGTGTTTCCATGAAAAAAAGTTCTCTAAATGTTAAGATTGCGTAGATAAATATTACACTGCATTAGGTTTAAGCATATAAAAATAAAACACGATTTACTTCAAACTGAGACGTGGGAAGTATAGCTCCCAGCGTTTTAATAAGGGTTAACTTAATAAAATGCAATTTCAAATTTAAACTGACGGAAACCGATAAAAATCAATTGACGTTTAAATATAGTTCCCGGAAGTAATTAAAGATAGGCCGAGGATATCCGCATGGGTCTTAGCATGGGTAGATTTTGAAATGAAACTTCTTTATCGGGGTTGGAAAAAAATTTTGTGTAACATTTCTTCGTTACGCGTGACATTTTTCCGTTACGCGCCGTCTTGTAAATAAAAGTTGCATATAGTAAATTATTTTTTTAAAAAATAAGGTCATAAAGAAGTTTCATTTCTCTACTTCACTGTACTAGTGTACACACGTACACTAGTACACGCACATTTTCTCTGTGTTTATTCTATTGACATTTAAATATTTTAACTTGTGAACCTAACTAACAAGGCTTTCTGTATTTTTAATGCATGTACTAACTGTGTATTTTTTCCAGTTTACAGGTTTGGTACTCCTCATAATTGGAATAGCGTTTTTGGTGAATCACAAGGCGTATGAAGATTTATTGACAAATCGATTTATCTCATTACCAGCTTTTGTTATAGCGACGGGAATCCTTATATTTTTAATATTTGCACTTGGTTTTTATGGAGCATTCACAGAACACTTTTATGCCGTGGCTGCAGTAAGTAGAATATAGTAGAAACTAGAAATATAGGTAGTAGAAATAACGTGACGCAATGTTAGCGTCATTTATTCATGTAGGCGCATCTATTTTAATAATTTTTATCAATGATTATTTTGATCAAAAAATAAAATCAGTATTAAAAATTTAATGTTAAAGATATGATGAGGGTTAGTGTAGGTGTAATTTTTATTAAATTTAGGTATATTAAAATTTAATTTTCTCTGATTCATAACAAATCCGAATTTTCAGCATTATTAGAGATTTTTAATTTTTATAAAATATCGATGTTTAAAAAAGGCCAAAAAAGAGTTTTTACGTTTTAATATATTTATTGGTAGATACATACGTAGCGACATTTTTATTTCAGTACGCAGCATTCATGTTAGTGGTATTGATATTTGAAATGTCGATAACGATCGTCGCGTTTGGCCTTCGCAATGATGCGGTGGCCGAGATAAGAAACCCAATGGCCCAGAGTCTGAGTCTGTATGAGAGTAGACGAGAAGTAGCCAAGTTATGGGATGATATGCAAATGACTGTAAGTATGAGGTTTAATAGATAAAGAACAACTGTGAATTCTCTCGCGGAAAAGATATAGGGAGCATCAGATTTAGGACATTTTTGTATGTGCAAGCTTTCCCCACTACGCTAAAATGTGGTCAAGTTACGTGCCGGTAACTATATCATAGGACCTAGATATTGAGGTGTTTATAATATGTTTGAATGTTTAATTTCCCGCTGAAATATCGGAAGGGATTTTGGATGATTTTAAAATAGAGCTTCAAAAGCTAGGCATCCATTTATTTGTCTCTAAAACTAATACTTGGAAGGGAGACAATGAGGAGGTACTTATAAGGTGAGGGAGGTACTTATAAGATGGAAATTTCACGGGAAACGGTTCGAATCCATATCCTAAAATTTTCTCTTAATAACTGCAATAATAATCTTTTACATGTTACGATTAGCAAAACAGCCTTAACTGAACTACAAAATCATTCTATAGACTTTACAAAAGGATACTACAATAATAAATAAATAAATAAATAAATAAATATTATAGGACATTATTACACAAATCGACCTAGTCCCACAGTAAGCTCAATTAAGGCTTGTGTTGTGGGTACTAGGCGACGATAAATATAATATAATATTTAATAAATACCTACATATATAGATATTTTATATTATACAATATTTTATATTATTAAATTATATATTTTTTATTATATAAGATAATTTTATATTATAAAATTATACAATAATTTTATAAGTATGAGTAACATTTACAGTACGAATGCTGCGGTGCTGCAGGCCGTCATGATTTCGCGTCAAGTCGTATACCAGTGAGCTGCTGCCACATTGACTATGGAACTGTATCACCATTCACCTGCAACCTCAGTAACGCACACGTCACGGGCTGTGCAATAGCACTCGGCGGCTCTCTCAGTAAGAACGCGTTTACCATTGGTGTCATTGGCGCGCTTTTCACATGCATACAGGTTCGTTGAACTTTTGACGTTTCGTTTGGCGCGTAAGGATTTTTTTTTAATTTGAATGGAACGTTTTTTTTTAATTGGCATTGGCATGAAAACGCATCTTTGTTTCTTTATTTTGATGAGTGCAAAATTTTAATGTGTGATTTTTTTTCAGGCGCTATTAACGGCAATGTCAGGGTGGTTGGCATGGAGATCAAAATTTGAAGAAGTTCAATTGGAGTCTTAAAATATGTTTTTTCTAATAAATTATTTTAATATTATATAATAATCATTAAAAAGTATTGTAAAATTATTTTAGTTAACTTGTGTAATTAAAACAGATAAATTTATTTATTTGTCCATATTTTCAATCCCGAAAATTATTAAAGGCTTTACTTACACTAAATACCTTTGTTTCTATGGATATATAGAAATTCAATAAAGTATTTCAATAGAAATATCTGGTGTAATACATATAATAGTAGGTGTCTATGTATTTTTTGGTTAATAAAATATGTCTGATAAATTCTAATCATCATTATTTATTTATTCACGCGGAAGTGAATTTGTATATTTATTCGGTAAAGTATGAAACGAAATGTTTCTTCAATACGTGTGTACAACACCAATAATTGTGCAATTTTAACATTACACAACACGGATGAAAAGTATTACAGGAAGGCGATTTATTCAATACCTACATTGTAGGTTACGAATTATTAAAGTTTAGGGTGCTGTAAAAGTTTCATTTACATTACATATTTAGTAATACATAATATATTATGTATATGAAAAGTGACATAATTGTACCTAATTTAAATTAAACATTAACTCCTTAAGAGTTACAGTCAAATGCTATTATTAAAAATTTGTCTTGAATTGTTTAAATTTAGTAAATAATTAGGTAATATTTATAGCAATATCGCAGTATATTACTAAATTTATCAGATTTTTTATAATTAATGTTGTGACTAGTGTCTGTGTTTAACACAAAAATTATTTTTATACTTACCTAACTACTTTCCTCAATCTAAATATTGTAAAAAATATGATTTAGTTTAGGATCGTTCTTTTTTTAAACGAGTAAATAAAAAATAAAAAAAATTCATTTCCCCGCTCATGGTGGTAAGTAATGTGAAGATATTTTTATGTTGTTTTAGTAAAGCTGATCATAGCCTTGTAAGTTTACACAAAATAAAGTGGCAGTGTGTGTGTTTTATTTGATTCATATATAAAATTAATTATGATTTATTTGAGATATATTAAGACACTTACACTATAAAGGTAAGTACCAATAATTGCTATAAATTCTTTTGTTTCTGTAATTATGCAAAATATAGAGTACCTAGTAATAGAGTATTACCGAATCGACGAAATAAATTGATTCCGTAATAAATAATGATTCCACAACCTTGTTTATTACAGTGTTTTTGTCTAGTACACGCATAATTTCAGACCGGTAAGTCTTCAATTATATATTATATCATATCATTTATTGTACATGTTTGAACCCTTGAATACGGTATTTTATTTAAACAACGTAATATACTATAAATATATTAACTTTTAATAATTAATAATTTAAGGACTTCATTAATTTATTAGCACTTAAAAATAAAAAAAGAGTTATTTGCAAGAAATTGTCTTAAACTATTTTTAAAAAGTTTAATACCTATCGTTTCAAGGATACCCAAGCAAGGTTACGTCAGATATATGTTTTCGAATTATGGAAAATCAAACGACAGAACGGGTGCCTCGGGCAAGATAAATCCGCTTGTTTTCCTTATCAAGATTATTGTAGCGATAAAAATATCCGAGCCAAACACAGAGCTATAGTCTATTACTTATCACGAGGGTGCTGCGAGCGTACGTCAGAATGTTAGGCAAAATCTTTACTACCGTTAAATATACTTTAGTTTCAGTGAATTTTCTTTTCTTGGTAAGTGGATACGTGTAAATATAATGAAGAACATGTGAAAATTATTCAGTGAATATACGAAGTGAATTCAACCGTGTTTCAGATAACGGGCATAATTATTTTGGCCGTTGGTAGCTCAGTTCAATCTGCATACAATGGCTACCACCATTTCTTATCCGAGAGGTTCTTTTCTCTTCCCGCGTTTTGTGTTGCGACGGGAGTCATTATTTTCCTGATCGCCTTCGCCGGGTTCTATGGAGCCTTCATGGAAAACTATTATATGATAATGGTGGTAAGTACTAAGTAGCTGCTACCACAGATTATGAAAATATTATCTATGGTTCCAAATGAGAAATGAGACGGTACTTTGTTTAATTATTGAACGTTAATAGTTGACGCGTGTTCCAAATTCTAAATGCCAGACTATTCTATTTTCAATTACTATTAAGAATATCTCTATGACGATATTAATTGTAATATGCTTGTATTTTAGGGATTACTGATTTAGTCTGATAAATGATAATACAATTGTGGCTGTAAGAATTTGTTTAAAAGAATGTTGAAAGCAGAAACTATATTATTCCTTATCTCCGTTGTGTTTATAATGTTTATGAATTACCCACGCTGATAAATATCCTTTAGAATTTGTAGTAACTGCTGGTTTCGTCCCCATAAAAATTCCAATAAAATATAACCTATTTATTATTCAAGGTCAATATAATATAATATCTATTTGTTTACAACATTTTAACTCACTAATAATCGATTAAGTAGGTAGTTTAAATTATGCGACAGTACTCTTGCCTTTCAAAATATGTATTTCTTTAGATACGAGTAGGTATACATATATAATTAGGTATAGCATAGGATTTTTAATTAAAAATCGATTATATAAAAATAAACCAAATCTTTGGGAGGCATGAAGAAAAATTAATAATGCATCATTTAAATACATAAAGCTGAAAAGTTTGTTTGTTTGAACGCGCTTATCTCAGGAACTATTCCGTCCGATTTCAAAAATTCAGCTATCTAGAACTTAGATGGCCCATGTATCAACTCAACTCAAACTCAAACATTCATTTATTCAATTAGACTACTATTTAGTAGCACTTTCGAATCGTCATTACATAGTATTTTAACATTTACCACCGATTCGGAAAGCAGTATCTATGGAGAAGAATCGGCAAGAAACTCCATAGTTGCTCTTTTAAATAATGTCAATAAATTTACATAATATGTAACTTATATCTACCTAACTACATAATATGCCAAAGAACTGTCCTGTGGTTTTTACGCGACAACCCTCCATGGGTCTTTATCGTCCATATATTCCTGAATACTGTAGTACGCTCTCTGAACTAGTACATTTTTTATGTAAGTTTTAAATTTAGTACTACTAAACTCTTTAATATTATGAGGAATTCTATTGTATAAGCGTATACCTTGACCCATAAATGAATTTTTAACTTTAGCTAATCGGAAAAATGGCATTTCAATTCTATTCTTGTTCCTTGTGCCATAATCGTGTCTATCTCCTACTCTTGTGTGTAAGTCAGAGCTTTTGTGTACATGCAAAATATTATTAAATATATACTGTGATGGTACAGTAAGGATACCAGTATTCTTAAAATGATCTCTTAGTGAGTCCCGAGCACGTAAATTATATATAGAGCGAATGGCTCTTTTCTGTAAGATAAATATAGTTTCTATATCTGCAGCCCTGCCCCACAGTAGAATTCCATAGGACATAATGCTATGAAAGTAGCTATAGTCACAGTATATATTATCAATACAAGTTGCAGAAGTAGGTGTAATTCGTGTGGGTTCGTTAAAAAGTTTATATAGATTAAATGACTGAAACAAATTAACAATTCGTGTAGCCGTTTGTGTTTGTAAAAGTAAATCAATATTAAAATCACCACATACTATAACTTTTTTTTTACTCCTGCTTAGACGCTTTAATATTTCTTCCATGACTGTCTCAAACATATTATAGTCACTGGAAGGGGGTCTATAAACGCAAACAATAATATAACGCTCCAGCTCCACACAGGACAGTTCAATGGTCCGTTCTACAGAAAGACTAACAATGTCAGTTCGTTCTTTACATTTTACACTATCATGTACAAAAATAACAGAACCTCCGTGAATAGCCTGTTTCCTAAAGTATATACTTTTTAATTTGTAATTTTCAATATTTACTAACGACTGACATTGTTTAAGCCAATGTTCTGTTACACAAAATATTTTAATATTGTTATCATTCAGAAACAATTCTATTTCTAACAATTTGCTAGCCAAGCCTTGAATATTTTGATGCACAATGGAAAAAGACTGCTTAGCTGTTGTCTTATATACTAGTTTAAATCTAGCTTAGGGCTAGATTGTCTGTCTACACTTAATCTAGGTTGATGTATAAAATTACTACTACATAAAATTATAGTAGATCGATGGTCTGATACCGAACATGTACCAGACTGGTTAATATTATATGCTATTAACATAGCAAGTTCACGCTTATATCTATATGGCAGATACACTGTATTCTTTGTCAAAGTAAAAGATTTAATACATGAGTTAATGTCAAAGTAAATAAATGCATCACGATGATGATTTGTTAGGTTATACAATTTTAAATTCATATTATGAATTAATCTATTTTGTTCTTGTGTCAAACCAGGTAGGTATGGCAAGGTACACAACATAAATTTACATTTAGTCTTACTACTAATATCTAACATTTTTTTTAATCCTACATCAATATCCTTATTATTTATATTTAAACTATCCCCATATAATATAATTACAATATTATTCTTATTAAAGCTGAAATGATCCAGTGATTTGATTATATATTTAAATGAACTGTTAGGCGTACAAACATTAGTAACTTTAAGCCCTAAGTTGTTGAGCATAGCGCCAAATCCCTGACCAATATTATCTGACAACACAATTATTTCCTGCTTTGAAAGGTATTTAGTATTACTGGTTGGAATTGTGGTAGTGGGTTTAACACTATGTATGTCTGTGTAGTCAGGCTTATGGGGCGACGGTTGCTCATTGTCATTGTTTGAACACTGACATACATATTTATTGGTCAGCGACTCAAAACGATCCATATTCTCATTGCTCAACTTAATAAGATAATCTGCCTCTTGTATATGCTCATTAATTTGCATTTGGGCAGAAGAGTATTTCTGGTTCACATCAGTTAACATTTGACTTAAGGAGTCTATCTTCTCCTTAAGTTCAGTTGTTTCTACATCATATAAGATTTTATAGTATTCTAGATCCCTATGATATTTATCTAACTCCTGAACAAGGTTTTTGTTGTCTATCTTTAGTTGAACAATCTTTTTTAAAGAACTCTTTCTAACAATAGATTGCGTACGCTTGATGAATTTACTTATTCTAAGATATTTTTTTAACTTCTTATGCGAAGAGAAATTGATTTTTTTAAAGTTTATAGAGCCATATCGAGGAAGGCATCACGCTAATACCAATAGGAGCCTGTGATAGGAGCGGAACAAAGCGGGTAAAACCGCGGGCACAGTAGTAGTTTGTGCATATAATGAAGAAGAACGTATAATAATAATATATTGCAGGCATCGATAGTAAATATTTAATCAACCCAGTTTCGCTAATGTACATGAAGCCAAACAATTCAGCCTTCGTGTTGGATTTCATTGAAATCCAATAATTTGCTACTGTCGCAAGCAATATAAGTACGGTCTTCATTACAAGGATGATTATAATACGTAATTAAGAATACTTTTTATGTCAATAGCACAGACATATCATGTCTGTGGTCAATAGGCTCGGCATTTCGACAAATGAATTACTTTTGACCCTTATCATTTAATTATATCTATTATTTTATCGTAAAATTGCATATTTGATATGTTGCTATATTTTGATAGATGACTTTCATAAATATATTTATTTTTTCGTACCATATTTATTAAAAATGGGAATTATTACGACATAGACCGGGAGATACTGACACAAAATTTCGAGTCATTTGTAACAAGGATGGCGGTTCTACAGGGGTCTTAGTACGCAATGACAAAAAGAAAAATGATGGTGTGAACGCTGGTACCGGTGGCTTAGTCGCGTGGGAGTTTGTCGAACTCGTCGGAAAAATAGCGAAAGTCAAACGATTTGTAACACAAAAATTTTAGAATTTACCGATAGCCCATAAAAAAGTAGTAGGCGGTAGTGTCATGCCATACTTTTCCGGTGTGACTTACAGCCCGCCATACCGACGCGAATGTGTTGATTTAAATAAAACAATCATTCAACCATTTGTACCAGGCTAACTTTTGCACAGGTAACTATCGTTGTGCAGCCATTTACGAAAATCGCCATGCCATACTTTTCGGACGATTCCAAATGGTCGCCATACCGCCGAAAATCTGCAAAAAATTTTTATTTCGCCAATCTTTTTGTACCAGTATTGCATTTGGATTTTTGGAGAGTATTTGATAAAATGTGACCATTATTATATTTGCCATACTTCTAGTAGGGGGAAAAAGTGCTGTCATACTTGAAAACTTAATTTATTATTAATTTATATAAGTGAAGATTTCCAATACATAGATCTTTGAAATTTTGTATTTATATTTGTTGATCCTCAAACTTACAGGAAAAATAAGTGCCATACTGTTACAAATCGTTTGACTTTCGCTATTTTCCGACGAGTTCGACTAACGCCCACGCGACTAAGCCGCCGGTACCAGCGTTCACGCCATCGTTTTTCTTTTTGTCATTGCGTACTAAGACCCCTGTAGAACCGCCATCCTGTTACAAATGACTCGAAATTTTGTGTCAGTATCTCCCGGTCTAACAGCTAAGTAAGCAAAATGTAAGCCTGTAACCTGCAACCCTTGTCTCGACATTAGTCGACATTGATCTCGACCGAAATCGGTCGGTAACTAACGATTTTCAGTAACTATAGTATGGACCTAAAAATTTTAGAGTTGTTTGACGTATTATGGAAAGTTTTTTGAAGAAAAAAAATTATAAACAAATTTTACCCATTGTTTACTTCCATCAAATTAGGGAGAGGTATAAAGAAAGAAAGAAAGAAGAAAGAAAGAAAAACATTTATTTGACAACACAGCGTGACACATCAAAAAGTAGACAATAAAGAAAAGAATACATACAAATAACACAAAAAATTCAACACGAAAAAAAATAAAAAATATTAAAACAAATTGTGCCCGCAGTACCGCCAAAAAGGACCTAGTTCAGCTTGTGCCAGGCATGAGCCTAGCGCTGGTTTTCAACTAGAACCTAGTTTCGACTCACGGATGTGAAGCGACGCAATAATAATAATTAATTAAAAATAATGTGATAAACATAATATTACATACATATATATCATACCGTGAAAAAACGTACCCACACAAACATCCAAATAAAAAGTTCTATAAAATAAATAGACTTAAGATAGGATTG
>CAJQZN010031992.1:0-17133 GCA_907164685.1 Colias eurytheme | reverse complement strand
AGTAGTACCCACCTCAACGCTTCGCTTATGAGGCGTGCAAAATACATAATAGTGCTAGCTCTTTGAAAATAACATTTATCTATGCTATACAAGAGGATTAATATTCTTTCTGTTTTATACAACACTTCTTATTTCTTTTAGGTGATAAATATACGATAATTTTAGTAATATTCATGAACATTAGCGATAACGTAGTTATCGTATCACTGTTAATAATAGCTACCACACAATGCAATTCGCTGTTTTTTTGTTTGTTGTTGTTCAAATTCAAGTTCTAAAGAAAAATTTTATGGATTAAAATTATAAGGCAAGTTCCGAGAATAATAAATAATTTGTTTGATATTTTGTTTTATGTGTATTGTTTACAAATATATCACAGGATACATTATTTTCGTGACTACAGACGACTTGAAGAGCAGTGGATTAGTGGTGACGAATACGGATTTCTATCAAAACTTAATTTATACCAGGTACACTAGTGTGTTTGTTACTCTTTCACGCAAATACTACTGAACCGATTACAATGAAATTTAGCACACCTATATGTGTGCTAAATTTCATTGTAATCGGTTCGGTGATATAGAAGGTAACTTGGAATGACACATATGATAGGTTTTATCCCGGAAATTCCATGGGAACAAGAACTATGCTGGTTTTCCTTTGAAAAGGCGGGCGAAGGCGTGGGCGGAAATCTATAAATGTGACTGCAATATCGTCTAATCATTCATAAGAATGTTATGTCTTTCAAGATTAGTTTCAATACGTATTAACGATCAAATAGGAATGAAAAGAAATAAAAAATAGTTTAAAATAACCGATAATTTCATAATTCATTGTGCAATGACATTAGTCATTAACTAAGGCTGAACTTGTGTTTACAACTATATAAGTCTTCTGAGAAGTTAGTCTTGTTTATTGAAAAATATATTATAGTCCAGTACCTATCTGTATATATTTTTTTACTCTAGTGTACAAAAATAAGCAAATACGTAGTTATGATAAACGGTGATCACTTAGCATTAAAGTGACACATATTTTACAACACTTAACTATAAGTTAAAACTATTAGGTAGTTAAGTAGGTATATCTGTAATTAAATATTACAGAGAAAGTGATTCAGGCTTTTATCAAATGACTAATAATAATTAGTAGACTAATATGTGGGTTGGTAAAATCATTAGTACAATCATACTATACATTAAGTATAGATATACTTATTAATATTACCTACATGACTATTACAATAATAAACCATTGCATTTGTAGAGCGAAATGCAGGGCACAATTATTTATTTATTCTACGAGCATTTTCTAAGGTATATAGGTACTGTTTTCTCAGGCCAATAAATTTATTTGTCTGAGACTGTTTCATTAGAATTCTTTTAGCACACACAAAACAGTGCTAAGTACATAGATACACAGAGAAATATGATTGAAGAAAATTAAAAATACCATCACAATCCATATTTTATATGTTCAATGTACAACATTGAGCCGTATAAGTTTTGTAAAATATATCTAAACCAAGATCATTCGTTATTTATTTTTCCTTCTTATATTCAAATTCCAAAGACGACCTGAAATTCTAATCTAACTAGATAATTCCACCTTGAGTAACAAAAGTAGGTCGACATGAAATTGCTTCGACGTAGTGAAAAGATAACACGAAGATACTGGCAACAAAACCGCGCAATTCAAATTTAAAAAAGTAACATTCAAATTTTTATCTGTATCAATCATAGACAATGAGGTTCTATCTTGGGTTCTATAAAACTTATCTACGCTTATAACCAAGGTAGTGCGGGTATTTTGTGACGTCACGGCCAATTAAAACGTTCCAATCAACACTAGGGCCAATAATGTTCAGTAATTTGCATGACGCCATACGAGCCCGCCTGAACGCTGAAAGTAACAAGTTTTCATGGCATTTGTGTTTTGTCGACTCGCAGTACGAACGTTCGATACCTTGATAACGTAGATAAGACTTAAATCGTTCAGTATTGTGTTGAATTTCGTTACGTGCTATTGTTTCAAGCATGGCGCAGAATAATCTAGAAGTTGGGATGAAGTGCATAAAGTATATGCTGCTGTGTGTTACAGCAATATTTGTGGTAAGTTTAAATTTTATTGCGTAGTTGAATTATCTATTTAATTATCTGTATAATCTTCAAGTGGCTGAATAGCGTACAAAAATGATATTTACCTTAACTTATTTCCCATAAATGTGGCTTTATCTAAAACTGAATGCGAAAATTCCTTATCAGTTTTTAAATTGTTCAAGTTTCTTGTACACATGTCAGTATTTATTTTTAAATGTGAAAGAGGGTGAAAGAGATTAAATTTAGTAAGTATGAGAATCAGTTGCGATTATTACACCTGCAATGACAACACACATAAAAAATTTCCAGGGTCAATTGTTATCAATATCAACTGAACGTCATAATTTAAGTACCTACATACCTAACTTATATTTACAATCTACTAAGTGAGGGGAAGTCCCCTAAGTTACCTGGATTTTGTAAGTATTTGATTTAAGAATGAAGGGATTTATAGGTGCAATAAAAACATTATGATGACGTCATTCGTTATCTCTGCTTATCACTGTTTTGCCATTCTATTGGAGCTGCTTATACTCGATATATTACACCTTATTAGGTGAAAGTTTCTTATTTTGATAGTCCCCTATTTTTTATATTATTTACAAAAGAGGTCGGGATAAATACTAGGGATTAACAATCTTAAGATATTTGATTACCGTACATTATATTCTTTCTTTATTTAAAAAAAATTCTAAATAATGTATACGTACACGTGTACTTAAGTGTGACTGATTTAATAAATAATAAGCGTAATAAAACGATTAATCTTTAATTTGCGAAAAATTGTATTTAGTTTTAAGACTGTTAAGTTAATTGAAATACACAGTATTAATTAATATTTAATACATTAGAGAACAATGTGCATTTCTCATGAATTAGCCATTAGAACCATGATATAAGAATACAGAAGGAAGATAAGTAAGTACCTATACATAAAAATGTCTGTGCATTAAAGATATTTGTAAAAAATCGCGCCACAATCCCTATTAGAGCAACAAAATCTATAACCACAGAACACAGAAACTAATAACCATTGCAGTTTTTATCTGTAGGTATCTGTTTTTATCTAATGTCTATTCAGTTATGATTAAAGTACCTACTGCTTGAGATCAATCGTGAAATAAACGATACATTAACATGTTATACATGCAAATTTTTACGTATATGTCGGTCACAAATACGCAGTGTAGGTCTATATTCGCAAATATTTTTTCTTTACGTAAGGGCAAACATTCGTACTTACATTTTACAAATGTTTCCACGCAAGATCGTGGTTCGGGTTACGGTCGCAGTCGCGCAAAAAAAATAACAGTAAGACAACAGATACATAGTATACTACTATACTAGGTAAGACTAAGAATTACTCTTATAAGGGCCGATTTTTCAATGCTTGGATAAAACTTATCCGTCCAATAAAGTATTACACGATAATATTAAAATGTCACGTAAACTGTCAAATACGGGCAATTAGAATACGTTTTTAAAATGGTAGTTTAATACATTATTCGACGAATAAGTTTTAACCAAGGATTGAAAAATCAGCCCTAAGTCACTTAAACGTGCCTTAAATAGTGTAAACAAACGCTAATGAGACTGAATGTAACCTTGTGAAGTATTAGCCTGATGCATTTTATTTTATGATAAACAGATTGGTGTGATATCAGAGTCAGACTGATTCTTTATATTATTAGTTTCTAGTTAATGCTATGTAACTAGGTACGTTACTAATATGGTTTCATTCTAAGAGCGAAATTACTTCTAGATTTCATATAGGTAACTGGCGGAAAGTAATCCGTAGCTAATCAAAATCATATTGTATCGATAGACGTTCTTTTTTCAGAGTGGGTACATAAATATATATTTAAAAAAATGTGTGCATGTACTATTGTACACACGTAAGAAGTGAAACTTCTTTATGACCTTATTTTTTGAAAAATAATTTACTATACAGAAATACGAATGTCGAATCACGCGTGGTAAGGATAAGAAAAAGATGGCGCGTAACGGAAAAATGTCACGCGTAACGAAAAAATGTTACACTAAATTTTTTTCCAACCCCGATAAAGAAGTTTCACTTAAAAAATAGGATTATTCCTATTATCAGTAAATTGCATAGGTAGGTACTTTCATTAAGTTAGATATTTTTTATTGTTGATAAGGTAAATTAGAAGAACAAGTTTCACAATTTTATTTCCTCGTTATCACTGATAAAATGAGCAAACCAAACAAATCATTAGTAAAGTACATACCGTTTCTTTACAACAAACAAGGTCGTGCAATGAAAAGGTTTGAAAAACACGATAGGAAGTGAAGAATCGATTTCGATTTGAAAAAACTTTTGTTTTACTATACTTTTTTATAGAATGCAAATAACTACGAGTTGCTGGTTGGTGACGTATGTGTTACCAATGTTGTTTATGATGATCAGTGATAAATGCCATCTTACAGTAAATAGATTATAGAATAGGAATCTGTTAGCTGTGACTGTCTGAATCTCAATAACTTGGGGATTAGGTACATTATCTATTACTGCCGAAATACCTCCTGGGTCAGGTCACGTATATTATTAGGTATATGTAGGTAAAATATCACGTTTTTTGTAAGTTTAATGCTTTAAATTATTAAAGCTAAAATGTGTTGCAACATAGTGCAATTTGTTAATAAAAAATTTATGAATTCCTTCTAACATTATGAACCTGAAAAAAAATTCTCTGGCTGTAAAAAACGTCCAAAATTTCTGAAATCTTCCGACTTCTGTATCATGCTTATAAAGTCTCATGAGGCGAACATTATACTGTATACGGTGTGTAAAATCAATAACAATATGTGAGACCGCATAACCACTGTCCTTGCCAGCACCACAAGGTCACTCAACTTGTCACGATACGTATTGTGTTGCAGGTTTTAAAGACAGAGATTAAATAGAGTAACTCATGTTATCTAAGACAGAATGTTCTTGAGAAGGATTATAAAATGTCTAAATGCAGCTAGAGATTCTGCGAACATTGTTTTAAAGTGAAACTTCATTAGGCGCGTTGAGAGTAACAAAGTTGCGTCATAGCAATGCCGCCACGTCATGGATTTTGGTATCTTTGAATCTTGCCAAAGAAGTTTCACTTCTGACACGTGTGTTCAGCACACACGCTCTTTTTTGCATATTTATCTTTGATATTGTGCAATAGTTTGGCAGCCCTTTGTTGTGTTTTAGAAAGCCTTACATATTCATTGCCTATCCCTATCTATAATCTTACTGCAGTACGTAGGTAAAATTTATGAGAGACTAAATTCAGTTTGTGGAAGCATTTGCTTTATGTTCCTACTTATTATTTTATTAGAACTGTAATAAATCAAACGTAGCGAAATTTTTCTCTACATTTTTAACCCAATATGCAATTATTAAATCGGTCATCAATTGATGGTATTTATGATGAATAAGGATATAATATAGGTACCTAGCTAATATTAATTGGATATAAATTGTTATAAATAATCGTAAAGATCCATGTACCCGTACAAATTCTTAAACAGATTGTGCTTAAAACGTTCTTAATTAGTCACTTGGTGCAAAATAACGTGAAGCTATCAGCTTCAGAGTACCTTTTTTAAAAAGCACAGAAAGCCACGTATGACGTAACACCACAGTGATTATTTCTTGTAATAACTTATTCAAAGGAGGAGATTCTATGTCCACTCTACACTTTTTTGTACTTGCTGTCATTGCAGGGTTCTTCTTTCTTCGTCTTTCTACTTCTAATGTAATTTCTCTATGTTCCAGCTAACCTCAGCGCTCATAATCTCCGTGGGCACGACGATCTACGCGATATACTACGATGTGTCGTTCTTCCTGTACGACCAGATGTTTTCGCCGGCCACCTTCATCATCGTCATCGGTGTTATCATGCTGTTTGTCTCTCTGTTTGGATGCATTGGCGCTTTGAAGGAGAGCACGTGTTTGGTTAACATTGTGAGTACATTTTTATACTATAATAACTCTGGCCCTCGTGTCGTTGCCAAAGCCTATATCACTCTGTTGTCTACTAACTATGTACCATAATTTTCTCCGTTATGACGTGTAGGAATGACAAACAAACACACTTTCTATTATATTCTAGTATTTATAATAGTGGATTATGGCCTGTACTCTCATATCTCTCATACCCGTAACCCAGCAGTGGGAACGTATCCGTAAACGCCGATTTTGATGATTTATGTTCATACGGATTAGCTATTTTCCTTCAGTAGCATTTTTAATGAACTTGTAGGGTAAAAATCTGAATACCTTTCTTTCCTTAGATATAATTTGAATGCAGAAAGTGCAAGGTTCAATCCTAAACCTTAGAAATCAAAGTATGAAAAAAATATTGATTACATCGTCTATGAAATGTTAAAGGAAAATTCTACATAATTATGTAGAAGTAGGTAAATAGCAAATAGGTTTGTCACCATTTAGCTACTATTCATTTCAATAATATTCGTCATTTTCGTTCATAAAATAGAGAACAACCTATGTCCCATTTGCAATATTGAACAAAATGTTTTCATAAAACATAGTGCTATCAATGTTTCACCTTTCCTGAAATCAGAGATAAGCGTATAATCAATAGATAACAACTGACTCACATACATTGTGTTCATGTATATTGTAAATTGGTACGTCCAAGTTTAATAAATAATTTTATTCCTTTGTTTTTATCGTAATATGTACCATGTTTAAATGCTTTCTTCGCAATTTAGTCTACAGACAATCATGTACGATATAAAATTTAAAGATAAAAATGCTAGTACCTAATTACAGCTACGTAGAAAGTTCTTTTACTTATGTTATGATATTGGATATAATTAATTACAGATTCATTTAAACAATGACTCCTTGTTAACAAAACACATTTATATAGGTACCTACAATGACTCTATTATACTAGCTTTTTTATATATCATAGGGTACCTATAGGTATTTATCAACGCCATCTAGTGCGGAATTAAAAGTAAAGTAACAACTGATTTGAACGAATATGAATTATTTTAGAAGGGCTATAATAATTAAGGGCTTAAACTTGTATACGAAAAACCTGGAATATAAAATAAATTCGACAAATTAAGTTGGAAAAATTAAACCAAAGCATAATAATTAGTTGAACTTTTAAAGCATTTTTTAAGAAAAGATAAAATTCGATCACGAGGCGGAAATCGAATCCGGTTCTCAAAAATTTTTCATTTATAAAACAAAGCTACGCTTCGTGGTTTCACCCGCGTGGCTCCGCTCCGCTCCGGTCTTAGCGTAATGATATATAGCATATAGCCTTCCTCGATAAATGGGCTATCTAGCACTGAAAGAATTTTTCAAATCGGACCAGTAGTTCCTGAGATTAGCGCGTTCAAACAAACAAACAAACTCTTCAGCTTTATAATATTTTAATATAGATTTGAATGCTCAACAGAAAGTTCTTACAAATCGTAATTTTCAGTTCGCAGTAATCCTCAGTCTGGTGCTTGTATTGGAATTGGCAGCTGCGATCGCTGCGTACACCCTTCGTTCTCAAGTCACAGGCATGCTTGATGAGAACCTTCGAGAGACCATGCCGTACTATTACAGCAATGCTGAAGTCGCTGGCAGTTTCGACTTCATTCAGAGCAGAGTGAGTGTATAATGTAAATAAAATAAATTAAATAAAAGTTAAAAGTTTGTATTAAATACTGTTAGTCTTCAGTCACGCAGAGAAAATTTGCGGTCACATTTATTGTGGAAATGGGAATTTCATGAATTAATTTAAGTGATATGTTGTAGCGATCTTGTTAACAAATTAATGAAGTTTGTTAATAGGTGTATAAAGTTTTAACCGAGGAATCGTAAAAAAGTTAGATTGATAGGTATATATACGCAAACAAATGTATCAGTGAAATTTAAAGATTCTTCAGTTGATGAGTTGAGGTGTGGAAAACGACAAATTCTTTTAATTTATTTTACCCTTTTTTAGCCGCACTACATTTTGTCAACTCAATTTATAAAAAACAAGCTGTGCCCCGCGGTTTTACCGGCATTGCTCTGCTCCTGTTGGTTTTAGCGTGATAATGTCTATAGCCTTCAATAAATGGGCTATCTAACAAAGAATTTTTCAAATCAAACCAGTAGTTCCTGAGATTAGCGTGTTCAAACAAACAAATTCTTCAGCTTAATAACACTAGTAAATGGATGGCGCAATTTGTAAATGAATAAATTAATAATAAAATTTCAGCTAAACTGCTGCGGTGTGGACAGCTATCTAGACTGGAACGAGGTCCACAACGCGCCCGCCAACGAGGGCATCGCGGTGTCCAACTTCACAGTCCCTTACAGCTGTTGTGCGCAAACCCGTACACAAATTGTAGGCGAGCTGGAGGTTGAAGAGTGCGAGAAGCTGTACGCTAATGGATGTCTTCCCAGGATCACGTACTTGGTGTACCAAAGCGCTGGATTGTTGGGCGCTGGTGCTATGACTATTGCGTTCATCCAGGTTTGTATTGCTAGTAAGATGCTTATACAGGTTAGTGGCGTGTGATGTATTTAGGTGGTTGAATAGCGAGCGTTAAATTAAAAGGAGTTTTTACGTCAATAGCCATGTCCACACAGAACGAACATCTCGTAGCATTTTCCGCACTAGTTTTAATGAAATATTATTTTAGTATTTTAAGGAGTCAACAAATACCTACTTAATTTATGAACAGTAAATATTAATCACAATATAATTGTGTTTTTGTGAATACAATTATTATAAGAATACTATTTTGAATAGCAAAAATAGAATAAGGTTATCATAAATTAAATTATCATGATAAGTAAATTAAAATGACAAAAATGTTATTAATAAATATAACTCACAATTGCTTTTGAAAGCTAACTTCACTATTATATTTATTTTCAATTTTCTTTGAAATGGATGTGACTAAATATTAATCAGCTACAATATTCTATTCACAAGGCCAACAAATTTCTATTTAATACACTTAGGTATTTATTTCAAACTAGGTTTTCGCCCGCGGCTTCGCCCGCGCAGTCAAAGAAAAACCCGCATATTTCTCGTTCCCGTGGGATTTCCGGGATTGCGGCATTTTCCCGGGATAAAAAGTAGCCTATGTCCTTTCTCGGGTATCAAAATATCTCCATACCAAATTTCATGAAAATTGGTTCAGTAGTTTAGGCGTGATTGAGTAACAGACAGACAGACAGAGTTAGTTTCGCATTAATAATATTAGTATGGATTTCTCATGTTTAATCTTTTTCCCAGGTAATCGGCATAGTGTTCTCATTCTCGCTGGCCAGTTCTATCCGCAAAGCGAAGTCAGAGCGCGAACGCCGTCGCTGGGAGATTCAAGAGCGTATGATCAACGCCTACACTTCTCTGAATCCGGACACTGAAAAGAAACCAGTTGTCTATGTCCCGTTCCACGGACAAACCACGGCATAGACATTTTTAATCTGTGATTTATTTTTGCCAAAAAGTTTCCCGCCAAATGGGATCAGCACATTATAATGCACAGTCTACGTTCTAACCTCAGTATTTTATTTAAAGGTTATTTTTTTTACGAAATTGGAAGAAAGAAGAAAGAAAGAAAATATATTTATTTTAATGTCTTGCCGCACAAGAAAAATTGCAGAAATAAATCATGTTATAATGAAGTATCTATTTAAGTCTTTAATAATATAAGTTTAAACGTGGTTAGATACATAGTATAATAATTGAGCTATAAACCCAAAGAAATAGAAATTCAAAAGTATAAGCTCTATGATTCTTTTAATATTATATTTATATTTTAATGTATTTTATTATAAAATTAATCTAAGGAATAAAGCCATTTAAATTTTGTAAACTATTCTCTTTTCATTTCTTCCCATATTTCCTTTTTCTCCCTTTTAAAATTTTATAAAAATTCCGTAGGTATTCAGCAAAATATATTTTAATAAAACAAAATAAAAAAGTACTTACATGAAAAAAAAGTAGCATAAAATAATATGTGAATTTTAGATAGATTGTTATAAGTAAGTATATATATAAAGATTAGCGTCAACCTTCTAGTAGATTTAGGGCTGATTTTTCAATCCTTGGTTAAAATTTATTCGTCGAATAATGTATAAAACTAGCATTTTAAAAACGTATTCTAATTGCCCGTATTTGACAGTTTACGTGACATTTTAATATTATCGTGTAATACTTTATTGGACGGATAAGTTTTATCCAAGCATTGAAAAATCGGCCCTTAAAATACAATAAAAATATATATTATATATTTTAAGTTTGTGGCAAAGAAAATAAAAAACAAAAGGTATGTTTTTGATAGTCATATCATTATTATCAATTTTCCTTAAGTAATACCACAGATAATATAATACTATAGGAAATACCAAAATCATGTAAACCTGCCAACCTACGTAGTATATTTTGTTTTACTATATGTAGAGCAAATTTACCAAAATAAATAAATAAGATCACATGTATTGTTCAATGTAGGGAAATTATTGAAAGTGGAATATATGAAAAAATATGTCATCGCTCGTCAATCTATAAAAAGTGCTGTGTTTGATAACATTTCAGCGGATTATAATAGATAAGAACGATAAACCGTATCACAGAGATAATGTCCTATATCAGAAAGTACATAACATGTTGGAAACAAAAGTAAAAATATGTAAATGTAGCACATAAAAGTGTCACCGTCATCTGTTTGAATTTGCTATTTGATTGAATGATTAGCGCGTTCCTTGAATGACGCCATTCAAATGAAAGACTAGGCCGAACGTTAACAAGCGTCACTTCAAAAACTTGGCGAATTGTTTTTTAGTTATTCAATGAACGCGCTAGTCATTCAATCAAATAGCAGATTCAACCAGATAACTGCGACATGTAGTAGACAAGAGATGTTCTAAATTAAGATGATTTGAAGATAAATTGTCACTCAAATATCTTAGTGAAATCTCTATTTTATATTGTATGACAACAACATGTAGTTCCTTAGAACTTTTCTGAAAAGCAAGTACTTGTGTACAAAATAGTCGGTCATCGCATTCGATTTGACTCTAAAGATAATACGTAATAGTTATTAACGTACTAATTGCGCTTATCTTTTGAGTCAGATCAAAAAGTTTTTGGAAGGATGACTTTGATGTTCGAGCAAAGTCGCTCTCCTGTCCCTATGTCCCTATATGTCCCTGTGTCACTATGTATGCTTAAATCTTTAAAACTACGCAAAAGATTTTGATGCGGTTTTTTTAAATAGAGTGATTCAAGAGCAAGGTTTTAGTATATAATTTACTAAGTTTTAGACAAAGCGGGCGAAGCCGTGGGCGGGAAGCTATAGTAATTATACATATATAACCAACTCCTTTGGCTCAAATTTGACTCGAAGTAACTAATATAAAAATACAAAAAAAAAATTAAATATTTTTAACATTCAGTTGACTATCATCAAAGCTTGTTTTTTATTAGTTTTTTTTTTATAAACAATATGATATATAGTAAGATTTTTATGTTAGAGCCACGAACATTTGCCCCAGCAGATGCTCGTATGGTTGTGGGGGTATTTGAGTCAGGCATTTTAACAAAGATTTTGCGGTTTTGACATTGTGGTAACTGACTAGCTTAGCCCTGTTTAACTTAACCCTGTGGTTGTGAATATCTGTAAAGGTTCATGCATCCCTGTGTTCAAGCGAACACTATAATATCTTTATTTTAATGAGGGTCAAAAGTAGTTGATATGTGTTTTACATAGCCTGAAGAAAAGAATTAAAAAAGCTAAGAAATAATGAGACAGTGTAACCGAAAGTTGCGCAATTTTGTGTAAAATGATTTCTCAATGTTTTTAATCAAACTACAGACAGATTATCTAATGTTTTATTTCGTATACACCAATAATAGTTTAAATACGTAAGTGTAAGGGTTTTTTCTGGAAATCATTCACAATGTTAATATGTAAATCTATTGTTATCCGAAAACTTTATCAAATCATCACCTTATCAGTACAGTTTTAGCCATTTAATAATCAGTATACTAGAGTGCGTGGAGCAGAGCGTATACTTATACAAAATGACTGTGGCCACAGCTGGTACACAAAATATGAAATTCAACAAAACAGAATCGGAATACAACATGAAATCCATACGGTTTCTACTGCTGACTATCACTACTATGTTTATTGTAAGTATAGTTATTTTAGCACATGAATGGAAATGTGACTTTGTTTATGTAAATAGTTAATAAGAAGTTAATAATTTACTTAATTAAAAACTAACTATATCGTGTAATTTAATTCAATATTTTTTCTTCATTCTAAAAAAAATATCTCGTTCTCATTTTCTTCAATTTAGAAATTGCATGTGCAAGTAGGTATATTATCTTGTGGGCCTATCTACCTATATATTATGGAGTAGTTGTCGCTCGTTAGTCGTTACTCATTTGAATTAGTTACTTTTTACACGCTTTATATTAGCTTCACCTGTATGTTTGTAAGTTTGTAACCGACTTCTTTGGGCGCGATTTTGACCCACTTTAAACGGCCAGATTTCGTTCAAACTTTGTAGATTTATTTAGGACCGATGACAATACACTAATTTGATAAAATAAATAATAGTTAAAAAAAATAAAAAACACGCGTTTTATAGAAAACCGAACTAAAAGCGTGTTTTTTAGTTTTTTTAAACTATTATAATTATATTATCATTTATTTACTTGAGAATGTATTTACAGATGAACATCTGTCATAAATTAATGACTTTTTAATTTCATAATCGAGTATCTTTATTGCATATCCACTTTTGTTTGATCAATCAATTATTAAGACATTATCTAGATCTATTTGATTGTTTATTTACAAAGGATCTATCGATAATAATCTCTTATCTCTTTCATTTTGATGCCATGGAAGTTTTCATTTCAAACTAGATGACAATATAGATAAAGGTTTTATACAAACAATTTACTGATGCTGTTTAATATCCGTCGCAATTATAAAATATACACTAGCTTTTCGGCCGCGGCTTCGCCCGGTTTTTTAAAGAAAAATCCACATAGTTCCCGTTCCCGTGGGATTTCCCGGATAACACTTATCCTATGGGTTAATCCAAGTTACCCTCTATATGTGTGCTAAATTTCATTGCAATCGGTTCTGTAGTATTTGCGTGAAAGAGTAACAAACATACACACATACACATACATCCATCCTCACAAATTTCGCATTTATAATGTTAGTAGGATTTGTCTTAATAAATGAACCATTTACATCAAACTAACATAGAGTTCGAGCAAGAGTATTCATTCGTGATCTGATCTTTTAGTGTTAACGAAAACTCGTATTCAGTGTTGTTCAGTAGGAACATTGCATAGAACTATTTCGAATGCACTAAGAATAACGAAAGAATGCTCTACGCCTGTTAACACTTAAATATGTATGTTGACATATCGGGGTTAGAATGAGCATTCGCTCCTTTGGTGTAAATTTGGTGTAAATGCACCGTTACTTGATAGATAAACGGCTAAATGAATGTTGTCATTTGATGAATATAAATAAATCATTAACGTGTGCATTAAAATTATTATTAGAAATAGTAAATTAGCATGTAACGATGTTTAAAGATAACATAATAAACCAAAATGACAAGAAAAACAGAATGGTACTTAGTCAACTAATTTGCTACGTAGGTAAAAGGGAGTTTAAAGAGAGAAACTCTAATATATAAGGATATAGCCGAATGTAGGTAATTATTTCGCCAATGAAAAATCTAGCGTCTACCATTTGTAGCATGAGTCTAATAACATATGTATTAACATTTTTTTGTAATGCCTCTATTTTTCAGATAATAGCCGGTTTGATGATAGTTCTGGGTATCACAGTATACACGCATTATCACCATTTCACGTTTTTCTATGAAGCCGCTAAAAGTGGCAGGTTTCTGACTCCCTCGTTGATGTGCGTCCTGTTTGGGATGATGCTCTTCATCATCACACTGTTCGGTTTCTTTGGAAGCCTGAAGCAGAGCACATGCTTGGTTAATTTGGTAAGTCAGCGCCTAATATGTGTATGTTGTTTGTCGTGGCATAGTTTAAATATTGCGTCTTTGTTATTTAAATTTTAAATATAAATAGGTAGGAAGGAAAAAAAATTATATCAATATAAGTAGTTACAGTTAAAAAAATAAATGGCACTAGGAAATTTGACACCTTTTTCACACCTTGAAATTGAAATTTTAAGCGTAACGTCAGAATTTCGTAAAGTAATATCACAGTTGGTAATATTTAAAAATGTCTGGATGATTTATGTATCTAAGTAATTAGTTTAAAATATTATCTATTCTTTTCCGAGTAGTATTTTGCTGATGTATATTTCGTTTTCAGTATGCGTTTTTCCTGTTCCTGATGGTTATTTTAAAACTGGTGCTTGTAATAATGTCGTTCACATTGAGTGCAGACAAACTATTGAATTATGTGAGTGTGCCCGTCGAAGATTACGTCAACGACCCCGAAATTAAAGTGGAAATTGATATTTTACAAAATACGGTAAGTGTACAAATTACTTATTTAAAGATAAGTATTAAGTAGGTTAATTATTCAATTGGCTTTCGGTTATGTTTGGTAATTTACTAGATAGCATTTCACCCATGGCTATGATACCGCGTGAAAGGACTGTTTGTCTGTTTCTGTTCCAAATTTTATCAAAATTGTTTTAGTGGTTATGGACTGAAAGGGAAACAGAATAATTATTATAGTTATTTTATAGTATGAGTATTGTTTTATTTTACATCATTCAGAATTTGTCACAGATTTGTGATAACGTATACCAGATTTTATTTTCGCGTAAAGTAAATAATGATAATAATGTACAAAATTATTTGCATATAATATTATAACTTTTATATTTTGAGACTATTTACTGTGCCTATACTAAGTATTTGTATGCAACTCTTTACGTTCCAATTGACGTTTTACCATTACATATTTTATGCTGCAAATGTTTAAAAGAAAACAATTATTTAGAATTTAAAGATGTAAATCGGATATAATATCGGATACAATCGGATATCTAATCTTCACTTTGATTTCAGCTGAACTGTTGCGGCAGTACATCCTACCGCGATTATGCTGGCATGAACTTCACCAGCGAAGACTCCACTGTTATAATAGCCAGCGCGTATGCCGACTCTGTGGTGGTCCCTGCGACGTGCTGCGTCACAACTGGCGAGGTGTACTGCACTAGGCTGAGAGCTTCAGGGTGCAAATCCGCCTTGGTCAACATGCTTATTCAGAATTCTAGTGTGATCGGTGTTTTGGGAGTGTCTGTCACTTTTATACAGGTAAGGATGTTTCTTATCATTTTTGAAGTGAAAACTTCTTTAGCGGCGTTGAGCACTTTTTCTGTAATGGGTATAAAATCTTAAACTCGCGTCAGGACACGTGACCTGATTGAAAAAGCGTAAGACGGATGGATATCACACATGCTCAACGTTAATAATCAAGTTTTCACTTCTGCCGGCACTCCCGGAGTGCAACCCGTCTTTTTTTTTTGTTTTCGCTTATTTGGGCTGTGGAAGTAGGTAAGTTATTTTATTAGTGTGAGTTGGTTTTGTCCTAAATGGAAATGTAATGAAATTTCGTTATTTAAATGAATGTACTAAGTTAAATATAGTAAGTTAAGAATGATAGGAAGGTACCTACTAAGTTAAAAAAAATGGATACTCATTTCTTAGACTCATTTTGTTATCCAAAATTCAAAAATTCCACAGCCAAAGGCAAAATGTAGATCATCAATTATAATAGATCAATAATAATCACAGATAACGGCCAAAACATAGATTCGTAGCTATCGGAATAAATAATGATGTTATCGGTAGATAGGTACCTACCTAATTGTGAAATTGTAGAAGTAACACAAACAAACTTTTTATTATAGCGTGTTAATCAGTCGTAGGGATTTGCAAATTGCAATAAATATTAATATCAACTACTTATAATATATTTATTATTAGTGAGGATTAAAAAATTAAAATATGGATTAGATTATATTTTTTTAAGTTAATCTTATTGCTACCTTACCTAGTAGGAACATAGTTAGGTACCTACGTAAAAAATGTAAATTTGTTACCATTTAGCATAAGCCTAGTAATTGACCTCGTACTCATGCTCGTATAACATAAATAGGGACCATGGGACCAATATTTTTAGTGGCCTTCAATCTTCATTTTGTATAAATATCTAATAATTTTATGTTATTACTAGCGGTCCGCCCCGGCTTCGCCCGTGGTACATGTTTACGTTTTCTCTACATAAGAACCATCCTCGTACTTCAAGGAATATAATAAAAAAAGAATTATCGAAATCGGTTCAGCCGTTCTCGAGTTATGCGCTTACCAACACATTTTGCGATTCATTTTTATATATAAGATTTGTACATTATAGATCCTCGGTATCATCTTTGCGCTTCTCTTAGCTCGCTGCATCCGAAAAATGAAAAGTGAAAGGGCTCTAATGCTATGGACAATAAAAGAACAGATGATTATGGCGCGAAAAACGGAGGAGGACAACACTTGTGATAATAACACAGTCTTTATTGCTCAACCTGACTCAAGCACGGCATAGACCATAGATAATAAATCAGAAATATTTAAATCACATTGCACGTATTAGCTAGTTCAATAAAGAAACGAATCTTCAATGGCGGCCAAAGCTGACTTTGACAGATGGTAGGATCAGCAAAAAAGAAAATAAAAATAACGTAAATTGATAATTATTTTATTAATTATTTCAAATTGTTTGTTGACAAACTTTTTTGTTATTGTATTTGTGTATTTATATGAATTATCATATTTACGTATACAGAATGTAATAAAATCCCCATAATACTTGTAATAAGCCCATAAAACTGAACAACTTTTCCCAAAGAACATATTTTGTCAAATTCCAAGAAAACATTATTTACTTTCGCAAATGCATAATTGTCATTGTAAATTTATGATAAAAACTATTATAGGGAAAATCAAATACATTTTAGTGATTTTATTTTTCCATTTTTTTTT
>CAJQZN010031991.1:0-11376 GCA_907164685.1 Colias eurytheme | reverse complement strand
ACACTACTCGCACTACACACCTGCACTCGCACTAATCACCTGCACTCACACTAATCAAAGTGTGAACCAGCCATAAGTATTAGTTACTTACGTCCTTCAAACAGATTGGGTTCAGTATCAATACGCGTGTATTCCAAAACTCTTTCCACACTGGTCAACTGTGCGATGAACTCCACCAACATTCGGGCGCCATGTTGCAACATGGCCGTCAACATGTTACTCTGTGTGACGGCTAGACCCACACTACCCACTGCTATTATACCACCTACAAATTATTTACCAGTAAGTAATGTATTATGAAGAATAGAATATTTACAGGTAACAATAAAGAGACTAGGCTATTGATGAAATGGCTGGTTAACCAGTTGACTAGAAAATATTATTTATAGGTAACAATAAAGAGGCTTGGCTATTGATGAGATGGCTGGTTTAACAACTACGACATGAATCTTTTTGAGAACAAACTGAAGACGTCATGAGCTTAGGCTTAGTTATTAAACAGCCGATTTTTGTTAAATCTGTTAGCTGCGACAAACACCTTTTTGAGAAATAAATGTCTATGTACTCCCGATTAATATTATGCTAACATTGGATAAGATGCCATTAAATAAGGCGAATTTATATTTAATAGTGACTATTTAATCGAGGATATCCCAGAAGAAAATAATAGAACCTTAAATATTGCACTCATGAAGTAGTTACGTATTACTAAGCGGTAAAGACATATTTTATTTTGCCGTAGCTTTCCACCCACTGCACTTTACATCATAGACGATAACCGCTTTCCAATACAATTTACATCGCCTTAACCACGTAATGTTTTATTTCTGAGATAAAATGCCTATCTTTCATATCTCTGTGTTTTCACGTTATTGGAAGTGGTTTACAATTTGTAAATGAAAAACATAACCAACCAAGGGACAAATTTGTGGTTTAGACATTTTATTCTCTTTGATCATCGATCCAATTTTATCTGATATCATATTTATTATTGATAGATGTTCTAAAAATATTCATGAAAATGCTATAAAGGTAAAAACATGTTATAATAATTGGAAATATGTTTTCTTACCAAAATCAAGATACAGGAAGACGAAAATAATAACCGTTAGGTATATTTGGCACATGGCGTCCAAATAAAAACCAAATGTGCTGCCTCCAGCCAAATAACAGTTCCAGGCAGATGTATGGAGATCCTGTAAATATGATTAAATAAATAATATTGTCCAATTGAGTAATCAATTTGATAATACGCGCTTTTCGCTTAAACTTCTAAGGCTCTTTGGATTTTGTGATTATATATTTAGATTCTTAGAACAAAATCTTAGCGAAGATTATCTTAGATAAGAAGCTTAAATTAGTTTTTTGAAAGGAAGCTATTATTTAAACTCCTATTAATTCCCTCATAGACAAAAGAATTTTACCTATTTTTTAATAGTGTTTTCTTTATTTTCTTTCATTTCTAATATTTTCTTTCATTTCAAATGGGTAATATAAAATAACATAATGTAAACTATCGTAATCACAATAAACAGGGATCATTTGAGGTCTATAGTGACTTTGTGATCCAAGGCTGGGCAATTTTGATGCTAACCTCTATGAACGTAGCTTTTCGATATAGTGCAGAGTTTTCGCTTAGCTATAGCTTAGCTATAGCTTCGAAGCTATTATTAAAGACTACTATTTTATTTAAAGTTCTACAGTTATTTTAGTCTATAAAATATTTGCGTTATCTATAAATGATGTTTAGTAATGATGAAGACGCAAATTGATATCACTCATTGTGTTTATTGAATGATTAAAGTAACTAAGACGAATGAGATTATGACAGAAAATAGACATTATCATGTTATAATATACTATATATCATGTTTCATTGTTGTTGTTTTATTTAATCACTTTGATCATATCGATCATATCGACAAAACGCAGTAGGGATCAAGATAGCTATAGGTATTATTTTCCGTTAATTACTTTATAGACTGTTTGAAGGATTTTCAGTGGCACAAAAAAAAATAGTACAACATTGAGTAAATTCACAAACCTGGTGCCTATCGAAATCATCTATAAGTCTGTTTTGGGCATTAGATGACCGTATTGTAGCAATTCCACTTAGAGATGACGTCACCATTGAAAATACTGGACTTTTCGCTGAAAAATCATACCTTAATATAGTTCTATTATCAAGTAGTTAGGTTTTGATTATTAAAAAGAAGTAAGTAAAGAAAAAAATACAATTATTGAAATTGCCCTACCTTGTAGGGCACTGGCCTTTTACAAGATAAGATGAAAAAAATATTAAATATACACTCCACACTGTCAAGAGTAACACAAATAATCTACTGCACTACTTATACTTACTAGTAGCTTCCAGACGTTTCACACCCTGCGCAGTCTTCAAATATAATTTCACGAATATGAAGAACAAAACGAGTAACACAGCCGAAGGCACTAAAGTCCAGTACAAAGCTACTGCGTTTAATATCAGAATGAATATCAAAGTGCTGTAAATTTGCAACACGTCGAGCAGAGAACGGGGCAATATTTCGTCCAACGCACCCATGTCCTTTGTGAAACGATTTAAAATACGACCTGAAAGAAAATTATATGTAATTTTTTATTCTTTTTTATTCCAGGCAAGCGCTTGACCACAGTCTCGCCTGTAATTCTTTATTTCTTATTTTAACTTTTATTTATAATTATCGGGAACAAAGCAGATTTCCAGATATAAATTAGTCTAGTAATAGATATTTTCAATCATACTTCTCCCTTTTTTATGACTTTTACGAGTCTTAACCTAAAGTAATAAACATGAAAGTTTTGGTTTGAAAAGGCGCGGCAACCGCAATGCGCTGCCAAAAGTATTTAAAACTATTGATAAAAACTATGGAACATGGTTCGCTGCCAGAAATGTCATAATATACTTGTATACGGTATTTAGAGTAAGCTCTTGAGTAAGCTGAAAAACTTTATTTTAGTAGTTTTACAAGATTTAGAGATATATAGATAGATTTCATAATAATGCATTTATTGTACCAGTCACTTGTCTCTGGGAAAAAACATAAAATAAATCTAAAATAAAATAGCTTTACATTGATGAAAATTTTAAGTTGGTTCAGTAGTAGTTATTAGATCTAATATTAATATCATACCAATATTTTTTTTGCCCGCTTTTAAGTGGTAAGGAAAGCATTGACGACAGGAAAAGGAATGCACTAGGAAGGGTAAGGTAAAGGTCTCATTAATTCGTGTATAAGAAGACTTATAAAAGTAAATATATAAATCTAAAAATTACCTGAAGAACTGGTATCAAAGAAGCGCATAACACCCTTAATCATGGTAGAGAACATGAAATCGTGGAGTGTTCTAGAAGCGTTAGCGCAAAGCGCCGCAAAGGGAATGACTCGAATGTTCGCGAGGAAGATACACGCTATCACTATACTGCCTTGTATTATGAGATATTCGCCCGTTGTGAACGGACCCACTTGGACGTTTAGACCGGGATCTAAAAAATATTATATTAAAGAATATTAAATTAAGTAGTTCAATATTCTTTTAATTTATATACTTAATTTAATATTCTTTCTAACCGACTTCAAAAATGGAGGAGGTTCTCGATTAGATTGTATTTTTTTTTTTAGGTTTTTTAACTATTGACTGGGTGAACAGATTTTGATAATTCCCTTTTTATATGAATGTGGTGCCTGGTATTTAGTGGTCTCATTTAAATTTAGTTTCGTTCTAATAATTTGAAGTCGGTTTTTAATTTTTGGTTAAAAATATTTACATATTATAGAAAACACAAATTATGCATGTGCGACATTATAACGAGCAAAAAGCTTTATTCCTTAATAGGAATCCAGCTATGTATTTTTATAATATAAAAAAGTAGTTTTATCAATCAATCCTTTATTGCACTTAAAGAGAATAAGAAATAAGAAACACAAACACTTAAAGATAGCTTAAACTAAGTACAAATGGCGGTCTTATCGCTTTAGAGCGATTTCTTCCAGACTAGTTATTTATATATACAGACGTAGTTATTTATATATATTAAATATGTTTTGAAATCCAAAGAAATGTGTAATGAAAATAGTATCATGATTTATTATTTGCATTTTACTTATAAGATAAGATTATTTATTCATTGATAAATAATTGTAAAATGTTTAGTTAGACGGATTATTATGATTAGTATTATTTTTTATTAAACTTTACCTATTTCTTCTCCTTGCATCTCTTCCTCGTAATTGGCCATTTGATTTGACCTGTAAAAAAATATTATTAGATAATGAAATTTACATAATTTTCTCTACACATAACTCTAACATTTATAATAAATATTTTATTTGATCTTAAACTAAACAATATAAATTGAAATTTAAAAAGAATATGTTATTCAACAAACTAAAAACGGTTTTCATAAAAAAAAATCTAATGCTGTTTTATTCGCAACAGCAGTGAAGCAATTTTTTGTTCCATCCATACAATTCCTAACCGAAAAAAACATCAAACTTTCAGGACAAACACATATCCAACTAAAAATTATAATGAGTAAATAGAGCATGTTATTCCTATAAAAAAAATACTTACCAAAAACTGAGCCAATAATCAAACCCAGCAGCCGCAGTAGTGGCCAGCATAATTAGCGTCATAGTAAAGAGAATAAAGCAGATGCTCCCGCCGGCTCTAAAGTACGCGCTAATCACTTCCCACCGCAAGTTACCCGACTGCTTCTCTTCTGCTTGCATCTTCTGCGCTTCGAACTCTTGTAAGTCCATCTCACTGTCGTTACTGGATACGCTTCTTAGGAGAACCTTTTCGTTTTCGTCTCCTTTCTATATTGTAGTATAAAAAATTGAGAACCTTTTTATGTAGGTTGAAAAATATTATTGAGAATGTAAGAACTTCCTTTTTAAGTAGGTCAAAAAGGTTTATATTAATGATTAGAATATTAAACTGTGGTTTTACGTTGTTTGGTTTTAGAAGAAAATAACAAAACATAAGTATAGAGCATACAAAAATGTTTCATACATTTTTATATTCTTTACTCGGTACTTGATAATTCGATGTTACACAGAACAATTAGGTTTCCATTAAATACGATTACTATTGTTGAAGAAAAAATTTACTTACATTTGCAGTTGCGGATTCATCAGTTTTAGTTTCTTGTAAGTTAGTTAACATCATAGCGAACTCCTTTCCAGAGGTTGCAAGCTCATCGAACGTTCCCATATTCTCAATACCACCCTGTAGTTAAAAATATTACTCAACGACCGTGCTATTAAAATAATTACTAAGAGACAATATACCTAGTAATTAAATGCATCGAATGTAATGAGTTTTATTTGTACACGCGATATTCTTTCAGAGCCCTGCGGCTTCGCTTACGGACTTATCCAATAAAGCATTTCATACAAATTCTACCACCCCCACCCTATCGAATAAAATTGGTATTAAATCCGAAATACATATTTCTATAATTGCGTCGAAGTGAATAAAATAAATTAAATTTTCTGATATATTCTGCCACCCACTTTTACCTCTTTTTTATACTGTGTGGAAATTTTCGATGGGCCCTGGAGGGAAAGTACTTGAAATACTGGAGAAAGGAAATTTTGCTGAAATGAAACATTCCTTTATTTTTAAAAAGAAATAAAACCGCATTCAAAGATTTTCGAAAATTCACTTGCTTCGGCCGGGAATCGAACTAACTAAAAATTAAAAAAATTTGTTATTTTATTCATCAAATTTTCTCTAATCTCCAGTATTTCAAGTACCTTCCCTCCAGGGCCCATCGCAAATTTCAACACTGTATATAACTTTTCGTATCATACATATTAAGTTTCCTGTTAACATCAAAGAGTTTCAAGAATTTCATGATTTTTATGTTTTTTCCTATTACATTTAATAAAAAAAGTAAAAACTATCCAATCAACTGAGATAGAGTTCAATCTATTCCGGATCGGTTGGAACGATAATTGAACTTATGTAATGACGAGGTTGTTACGTGTAATAACCGAGCGTTTAAAAAGCTTTTCGTTGTTCCAAGTAGAGCCGTTTACAATAAAACTTTTGTGATAGGTACACGAAAAAGTGGCAATAGCAGTATATATTGTACTGGCCTTGCATGCAGATTAGTTTTTAGTTTTTACATAAAAGTTTAGTTGGCCTCTATACGACAGATTTATTTTATTTATTCTTCCAATGATACCAAACGTATCACTATGAGGAAAAATTTAAGCATATTTTTAAGAAAATTTATTTTAAGGAAAATAAGTTCAATAATCGATAGACAACGAAGATAACATACCTACTATAATTAAAAAGTAATCGAAAATAAGGCGTCAATACATGATAAAATTAATTAAAAATTACAAATAAATGAACTGAAGTGTTATAACACGTGTAGTATGTGCAATTATAGTACAATAACAGACTGCACTGTTCGTCCAACAATTACGTGGTTGCCCGCTGCGGTTTTCATGTATCTCTTTTCAAACATATTGATATTGTAATTGAGTATTGTATCATCTGTACTATTACAGTACCTTTTCTGTACTACGTATAATATAATACAGACGTCATAAATGCATTAGTATCTAATATTCGTGAATCAGTTGTTTTATATTTTATAGAATATTAATTAAATGTACAACTATCTACCCTATTTTCGATTATGATTCATGAATACGTATATGTGCCTATAGTAGTCGCCGATTGTCGCCAGCCGTTATATCTGACATCTGCTCGTATTAAAGCATGGCCTACATAGATATTTAGGGTACATTTTGATAGATGATTGTTCTGAATTGTTACACAAACCTCATTCAGTACGATTATATAATCAGCAGCTTTAAGGAAATGTATCTGATGGGTGACCAAGATCCTTGTCCGCCCTTGCAGGTAGTCATTGATGCATCCTTCGAACAATTGTCGACCAACATTTGCATCCACTGCAGATAATGGATCGTCCAACAAGTATATATCAGCCTAAAAAACAAAAAATATAACTAAATACACACTAAAAAGTAACTGCAATTAAAATCATTAAAATATTCCACGAGACAGGTAATTAGTTGTCTAACCAGTTTCAGTTATTCAGGCGGACGATAAGCTATACATTATTACGTACAAAGTGCGTTGAATCGAAGATTGCTTTCGAGCAAATATTTTTCATAACCGCGTTACGTAAACGGGAAAATAGATGAAAACGTTCAAGGGGAACTAAATTGGATACCTACGTTTGTTTTTGTGAATAAAAAAAATGAATTACTTCTCTATAGACGGCGCGTGCCAAATTGATTCTGGCCCGTTGTCCTCCCGAGAGGGACACCCCGCGCTCGCCCACCAGCGTCTGGTCGCTGAACGGGAACTGCTTGAAGTCCTTCTCTAGAGCGCATTTCCTGCATACCTTCAAGCAATGTATTGTAATGAACATCGCTTCACGAATTAGTGGATGCAGCTTGCTTATGTAATGTTACGGTGTTTTTCGATATAAGGATGTTATAGGTATTATAATACCATTGTATGAAAATAAAAGTGTGATAAAAAGGCAAACATATTCTTAAACATGATAGGTACAACCTAAGGTTACAACATTTGAATGTAGGAATGTATCTCTACAACAATTTTATAAAAATAATAAGACAAATGGAATGTCCAATTTTAATGTTGAAATGAGAAATGTCTGCAGCAGCTCGGGATATATGATGCACTGTGAAGAAATAACGTCGTTACACAATAAAGCTAGTTTCTGTGATACGCGTAGGTAAGTGAACGCTAAAACGTGGCCCTATTGTCTGAGCACAATACGTACCCTCTTATATTTTTCCGGCTCGTAGGGCAAACCGAAGAGAATATTTTCTCTCACAGTACTCGGGAACAACCACGCCTCTTGGCAAGCGTACGATATATTCCCGAACACTGAAACTGTGCCAGTGGCTGCCGGCAATTCCTTTAGTAGCAGTTGCAAAATAGACGACTGTAAAAAAGTTGAAAGGTCAGCCCTCTAATCGATACATAAAAAATGAAGGTTGTACTTCAAAATGTCAGCAACTCAATTGCTTTCTGTAACTAAGTGCTTATTACAGAAGTAATGTAAGTATCGAGTTTTATCTTATCGTTATATAAATAGCTCGAAGAAAATTTATAAACAAACAAGTCTACTGCTGTAGACTTTGTTTGTTTCTTGTGAAAGATGGGTTAATTCTCATTATATAATATAAGCTAATGAATAATGTATGTACATATGTATTATGTATGTATGTTCATCTGCTGTACGTATCGCTAGAGGCGTCTTGATCGTCCCTAGATTGAAGGCTGTGTTACGTCACACTAAATTGAGAGCCTTGAAAGCCGAATTGATCGTTCTTGGTTTTTTTTTATTAACTGGTTTCCTAATCATTTTCTATTTGTCTACAAACTTTAAATAATTTAAAGTAAAACATTAGTAACTAGTTCAAGAGTTCATAAACATTAAATCATTACCATTTTTATTTAATTCATGCATTAAGCATCAAATGTAGAAATGGGAATACCTAGCTTACAAATTGAAGCTCGCACTCCAGTAAACTTTTCATTTCAACTTACGTAACATCATCTGAATATTGCACACTGATATAATATCGTATTGCTATGTAAATTGTTATTGGAAATTATAATACGCAATTTCATTTTAATCATTGCGGGATTATATTGATTGTAATTTTGTTTATTTACTTTAATATACCTTATTTATTTAGTCAAAGCATATGAAGTTTATCATTTATTAATAACAGTATAAATAACAGTGGAATTATTTTCAAATGATATTGACAAATTGTATAATATACTTATACACAAATAGTAATTTACCTTTCCAGAACCAACGGCTCCAATGATAGCACACAGTTTCCCTTTTCTGATTCTGAACGAAATGTTTTTAAGGGCCAAGAAGTTGGGGTCTCCAGTCCAACTGGCCGATACATCGCGGACCTCAACAATAGAGTCTCCCCCTGGGTGGGAAATACTTCTACGTAACCTTCTGTGTGGGGCGATACCTGTTATAAATAGAAAAATAAAAATAATTACAAAAGCTTATTTAGCTCTTAGATAAACAGATTGCCCTGAAAGTCAAGCATACTTCGGCATTCCTTCGGCCACTTATTATGGGTGGTGTGCGTTCCTCATTATGACGGGAAGCACGCTTGGCTTTCTCATTAACTAAAATAAGCATTATATGAACATTCCTGACTCACCATTAGTGAATGACATTTCTGACTTGGGCATGTAAGAAATAGGCCGCACCTCCACGGATTTTGGTTGTTTAAAGCTAGTGTTTACTTTGCGGAATATGTTGGATATTGGCGCCAAAGAAGATCCCGAACTTAAGTCTGGGCGATCCTCTGTAAATAAAAGCATAGTCTTGGCAAGGAACTCATACTTTATGGCGACGTCTCCTGCATATCGTAATAAAAGATTAAAAAGAAAACATTATTCTTTCATGCGTCATAAATATTACGAAATAACATACAATATGTACATGTTATAACACGAGCTAATACATTCTTATTTATCTGATTAGAATTCATGTAAATTAGATGACGTGCGTCTTAACCAATTAAAGCAGCTACTCATTGTTTTACAAATAAAAAAAAAACTTTTAATTTTGAACACAAATTTTATTTCAATTTGAAATACATACAATTTTATATAAAGTTCCGCGTCGCTGTTGGGCAGCCTTCGTACCAAGGCCGTAATTTTAATTATTTTTCACGAGGACCTAATTATTTCCCTGGTCTCATTGATAGTAATATTTACGAGTCAAAACTAGGTTAAGATATACGTGAATAGATAATGGTTTCATTTATCATAATATACCTAATCCATTTTACAATCAATTTATTAATTATTTATATCAAAGTTTATAAATTTTCTTAATCAGAAAAATACTGAAAGCGTATGTATTGATTGTGTCTTCAATGACTAATTTCATAACCCTACCTAGTTAAAAAATATATAAAAGTATAAAACATGTGTGCATAAACAAAGGAAACAATATTATCAGTACTTGTATGTATTTTGTTATTAAAATTTGCAACAATTATAAGGAATTAATACAATAATTTTCCGTTTTGGTATTGCGTATTATATTAGAAATATTAATTTAAATAGTAAGTATTCAATACATTCATATGACATAGCCTACGACGGTCGAGCCGCTCTATGGCTGGAAATAACTCTTTAATTTATTCCATTACTTAGCTAAATGAACCGGTTCCAGGAACATCGCAAGTATTCTAAATGTAAGTTCGTAAGTTCATGAAATCCTAATTGCATAATTATCGTTATATTATCTTCATTAAATATAGTGTACAAATCCAATGATATAAAAGAAAAAAATTCAATACATTCTTCCCTAGCCTTCGTAGGACTTGTCTGTGAATTACGACATGTTATAAATTTATAAAGAATAGAAAAAATTCGATCACGATTCCCGCCTCGTGATCGAATTTTTTATTTATAAAGCATTTGAATGCCATAAAACCAAAAATATTAATTACGACATGTTATTAATAATAAGTACGTGTAAAATTTTAAAATTTAAATTCTTATTACTTTTTATCTAAACAGTAATTTTGGAGAATTGAATTGAAAAGTAATTTACATTCTACACTTTTTTACGATTTGATAAATTTGGAGGGGTCGATAACATATACTACTGTAACAAGTAAAAACTGATGTCCCGTTTTATTATACAGGATATGGTGCAGACGTGTTTAAATCCATTTTTGAACAATTTTTATTATCACACTACTGTTCCCTTCCTAACCTAGCCTTCCATTCTGCCATTAATTCCTAGTCTTTTTTATGACAGGTGATTGAAACCTGCAGATTCCACGCTCGCGACAACCAAATAACAAGTGATTATTACTTACCCAATATCATGAAGTCTTGTACTCTTCTAAAGGAAACTAAAAGCTCAGCCGTAAATGACAAAATCATTGGCAGTACCATAGTTATGTTAAAGTTAGCCGATGACATGAACTGTTGCAAGGGATAAATCTGAAACAAAAGGAAATATCCTGAATGAAATGTCCATCCTTGTCATTTGCGGCTTTCGTTTGAATTTTTTTAAAGAAAATAAATTTATTTACCTACTAACTTCCTATCATCAATACCCAATGCTTATATAAAATTATCTCAAAATATTGCGTAACTTATGGATATATAATATTACCTACATAAGTATATTTATTTTAAACTTGAACAGACGATAATCGTTTTCATTATCGTTCACCAGTAGAAATAAAAAACTAGGTAATTCATGAATTTTTTTGTAAGTTAAGTATCAATATACGAAAATGTAAAGTATATTGCCCATTCAAAATTTAT
>CAJQZN010031990.1:16857-34767 GCA_907164685.1 Colias eurytheme | reverse complement strand
GGGCCGCGGCTGCCAGGTCGCGACCGCCCAGATCCGAATGCTACCTTTACATATTACATTAGTTATTTATTTATTTATTTATTTATATAAGGCACAGTTACAGGATATAATCCAATTAAATTACGCAATTTGTAGGACAATATGTCTGTTGAATTATATAAATATTAACTTAGTGAAAACAAAAAAATCAGCTGGTTAGTAATCATTTATGATGACCTCGTTATCGATACACATTGGAAAGAGGGGACTCTTTGATCAAACTATAGATTTTGTAGGACACATATTATTTCGAATAATTTAGATAATTATCTTGAGACAGAACAAAAAAAAATTCAGTTTGTAATAAATATTTGAGAACCATCAAATCAAAACATTTTATCCTTGTTACCTCTGTTAGCGACCACAATCGAGAGTTTCGTACAGGAAATTATTGGGCGTCTCATCAAAATAAAGCTACTCACGGAAAATTAGCTTGATAGTAATCAAGTGCAAAAATGGGCGATGGATCCTGAACTATTACCTCAAATCGTTATCAATCAAATAGCCTCCTTCTACTATGTTGTGTTTGTTATCACAGAGTGAGAACGGTACGCATCGTCCTATTTGATTTTGGTGCGTATAACACGTCGCATTACTATCTGGTCCTGAAAGAAAGAAAAAAAAAATGAATAAAAAAAAATGCGTTTAAATGGTCATGTCGTTTTATACAAATTCTATTCTACTAATCCTACTCCTACTAATATTATAAATGCGAAAGTTTATGAGGATGTATGTGTATGTGTGTGTTTGTTACTCGTCCATGCAAATACTACTGAACCGATTACAATGAAATTAAGCACACATATAGAAGGTAACTTGGATTAACACATAGGATAAGTTTTATCCTGGAAATCCAACGTGAACTATGCGGGTTTTTCTTTGAAAACGCGGGCGAAGCCGCGGGCGGAAAGCTAGTATATAATAAGGAGCGATTATCAAGTTTCTAAACCTTAGTTACTAGTTTTAGTTGTGCGTTGAAATGAAAGTTTTTTATTTTCGTTTGTTAAGTATTTGCTATTATTATAATTTATAACCTATGTTTAGATAACACCTATGTCATAGCAGAAGCTCATATTTATCAGAATAATATTATTTTTAATAATTGTTACAACATAAATACATAATATATTTAATACTTTTTATATTTTTTTGCTCTTTTATGCTTTTTGTACCAATTATGCAGTCAATTGTTGATAAATTAAACTTATGTCCGATAAAAGATGACTTAGCGTTCTAACAGACGAACGGCAAGTTGTGAACGGCAGAGGCTACTTCAGCCGTCGCCACATGTCGACGTCAGTCGTCGACACGTTTGACATTGATGGCAAACTGCAAGCGTTTGACGTTTGACGGCATCCGTTTTGCGTGTCGACGGAAGCCGTCGACATATTGACTGCTGCCGCCAACGCGTCGACGACTGACGTCGACATGTGGCGACGGCTGAAGTAGCCTCTGCCGTTCGCACCTTGCCGTTCGTCTGTTAGAACTCTTACATAGTCAATATGCTCTAACACTTAAACAATTAAGTTATTATTCTACAAGACTTACTACTTGGGTCTAAATTTATAGCTGTACTCGCAGTCATTATCGAAGATAATATGCCAAATCCGAACATCAGCCATAGTAATACATTGTAGTGCCCCATCTTCTGTAAAGATAAAAAATACAGTTAAAAAAACAACTTTAAGCTTTAATACAGCGTTTCCAAACCAAACCATATCTCAGGGGGTCCGCAGAAAAATCAAGAAAATTACGAAAGCCTTAATGACCACTATTCTGAAGGCCGGACTTTGAATTTATACGTTTTAAGATGGATAAGCTATTTCATGGCGCTAGGGGTCCACCTTTGGAAAAGGTTGGGAAAGGCTGCTTTAATATGATAAGCTCATCAAATTATTGCATTGTCACCGGTCCTTGGTAAACAGTACTACACCGTTTGAATTAAAACTGTAGATTTAAAGTGAGGTCAAAATCGACTCTTTCTCTATCTTTCTCGAAGATTCTTACATACAAACATACATGTGACTTGTGAAGTTTATAATGGTGTGACAATTTATTATCTATATATTCTACTAGGGGTCCGCCCCGGCTTCGCCCGTGGTACATATTTCGCAATAAAAGGTAGTATGTCCTTTCTCGGGTATCAAAATATCTCCATACCAAATTTCATGCAAATTGGTTCAGTAGTTTAGGCGTGATTGAGTAACAGACAGACAGACAGAGTTACTTTCGCATTTATAATATTAGTATATGGATATAATATTATAAAGCGGAAGAATTTGTTTGTTTGTTTGATCGCGCTAATCTCAAGAACTACTGGTCCAATTTGAAAAATCATTTTAGTGTTAGATAGCCCATTTATCAAGGTAGGATATAGGCTATATTATACATATTATCATCACGCTAATTCCAAGAGGAGAGGAGCAATGCGGGCTAAACCGCGGGACACAGTTAGTACATAAAATCCGATATAGCGAAATAATCATCTATAATTTTATTTTATATAGAGAAAATAATCAACTAATTTGTTTGATTGTCATTATTTAAATTAAAAACCTGCCTTTCCTTGTAACAGATATTTCCCGATTCAAACCAGGTTAAGTTGAGAAAAAGGGCTTGATATATGCTTTAGAATACAACTTTAACATACATATAAATAGTATTATAGAGTTGTTACCAAAACTTAATCAAAATGGGTTCAACAGTTACGTGATATTGTATAACAATACAAACATTACAACTTTAAAGATTTATTTATATGAATTATGAACCCATGCTTGACTCCAATTACAGCAAAGATAAGAATATAAGAAAACATATTGTTTATGTTAACTTGAGGAAATTAATTCATTTTATCACTATAATATTATAATCCGTGCTTATATCCATACTAATATTATAAATGCGAAAGTAACTCTGTCTGTCTGTCTGTTACTCAATCACGCCTAAACTACTCAACCAATTTGCATGAAATTTGGTATGGAGATATTTTGATACCCGAGAAAGGACATAGGTAGGCTACCTTTTATTGCGAAATATGTACCACGGGCGAAGCCGGGGCGGACCTCTAGTACATAATAATTTTAATTACAAATATTTGTCGACCTATTCTTAGACTTACCAAATATATGTATGCAAAAAAACATTACCTAATCCACAAAAGGAAAAAATCTGTCAACCTGTATGAGAGGAGCTTTGTACAAACACTGCTACAAGATAATTTAATACACAATTTACCTATATGAATAAAATATAAAATCTAACGCTGCATAAAAAGATTTATTTGTTATTGCACACAATACTCAAAATACATCACATCGTGTATCTTTCGCACTCAAAACGAGTTTATGATGTTTTGGACGCTATTAAAAGTTAAGGACCAAGGTCACCACAATATTATATATGAAATCTGATCTGATTATTAATAAATTATAATTACCATGTTTAATGTTTCACACAACCTTCTCTCACGAGATCACAAAGTGAACTACAAGTTGTAACTCAATTTCAATAAAATCCAGTTGCAATTATACTAGCACTAATGACTCATGTGATAATACCACTTACTTGGTCTACACTCCGCCACGATGGGCCAGCACGGACAGATTCTTACTGGCTCAGCGTGGTGGATTATGGCCAAAGCCTTCATAGTAGGGCTGTGTCCCTGCAGCAGGAAAACGCTTGCTGATGATGATATTACATAGGCTGTAACACTGACATGATTTTAAAAGAGCAACTATGGAGTTTGTTGCCGGTTCTTCTCCATAGATACTAATTTCCAAATCGGTGGTAAATGTTAAAATATGACGATTCAAAAGTTCTAGAAGAAGTCTAATTGAATAAATAAATGTTCTGAATTTGAGTAATAAATTGATAATAATATGGAACCAGTGGGTATACGATACTTTGGCGGTTCGAAAATATATTATTTTTATTTTGTGTAAAAAATTACTGTTTTCAAGATATTCGAAATTTTCAAAAATAAGAGAAACGTGCTTAATTCATTTGATGTTCTGAATGGTATTGCCTTTACACATTGTATTTTAAGCATTCAAAACTAAAAAAAAATACAGTCGAATTTAGAACCTCATAATTTTTATGAAGTCGGTTGATAATTTCATTAGGTAGGTTAAAATCCTAAAATTTACCTATTTATTTGCCTATCATATGATTTATTCAACGCTATATCCTTTATAACAACATTTTAGTAGGTAACATAATCATAATACATATACTGAGATCATTAGAATAAATAAAAATATTTAGAATCTTCTGCCTACATGCGGGGGATACCCGCACAAGAACAGCCTTATATTATTATAATATTACTAGCTATCTCGGAAAACGTTTTTCTGCCTTATTATAACCACTTAGGGGTTCGAAAAATATTGTGCGATTCTCAGACCTATTCGATATGTACTTAAAATTTCATGAGAACCGGTCAAGCCGTTTCGGAGGTAACTACAAACGCCGCGATATGAGAATTTTATATACATATATGTATATTATATACTAGTGGTCCGCCCCGGCTTCGCCCGTGGTACTTACATGTTTAAACTATCCTATCTCTCAAGTTGGATCGAACTGCACATGGTGTGCGAATTTTATTATAATCGGTTAAGTGGTTTAGGAGTCCATTGAGGACAAACATTGTGACACGAGATTTATATATATTAAGATGTTACTAGTGGTCCACCCCGGCTTCGCCCGTGGTACATATTTAGTATCCTATGTCCTTTATGTCTATGGCTCTAAACTACCTCCCTGCCAATTTTCAGCTAAATCGGTTCAGCCGTTCTTGAGTTATAAGTGGAGTTACTAATTCGACTTTCTTTTATATGTATAGATATATCATGAGCAAATAATATATTAACAAATATATTTTAATATAGCTTTTTCTCATGATAAATTGCAGTTCAGATTTATTTACTACTAAGTACTAAAAAGTAGCAAAAATATCCATAATTGGTAATCATTGGCGTACAATACTGACGTATTAAGATAACGTCGTACGCATTGGACAAGTGCCTACGTCAAAATGTCATTTATAGTCATATACTATCTGCTCTGAGCTCTCTTTAAAGCCTTCCTCGTGTGTAGGAAAATAATATGATTATGTTAAAAAAAAAGACGTGTGGCACTCGGGGACTGCCGCGGTAAAGCTATTGCATGCTATGCCTTCAAGCCACACCTCCGAGCCCGTCGGAGTGGGGAGCGTGAGGTTTTTTCGTTACGGAATTTCTCGATTCGGTCCCCGCGCTCAAGGCCCGCGATAGAAGCTATGCAATAGCTTTATTAAGAAAACCTATACCACCGCCTTGTAGAACCACAGCGTAGAACCAAGGGTGGATCTTGGGTTCAATTCCCAGTGGAGACGAAGAAAATGTCTCGGTCTGGTAGGACACAGAAGGCTGATCACCTACTTGTCCCTAAAGAATATCGATCAACGAAACAGGTGTATGCATAATGCTTCTGCCCCTTACCCTACTCGGGGACAAGTGTACAAACAATTAAATCTGTCCGTTTAAAGTGCGTCAAATAGAGTCTAAAATATCGGTTACTTACAAACATAGAGGTGACCTAATAAAGCGTGATAAAAAATAGAGGATTTTGTCGAGCTGATATAACTAAGGGGTAAAATAAATTAAATACAATCTGCCACACCTCCTGAATCTGGAACATTCATAAAAATCGGTCATTTATTTAGGTGGAGTTTGGTACCAAACTTAGAAACAAAATACAAATGTGCAAAATCATAATAATTATAATATTATTTTGATAATTTTTCCTATACTTCGGAATGCACGTAATATGTTAATATTTTGTAGAGATGATTCATACATAATATATCTACAGTTAATTTATATGTAACATTATTTATAAAAGATGGTGACCCAGGCTACTTTTAATTTTAATTTTCCTTAATAATATTCTTTCTATTTTTTCCGTAATAATTTTAATGATGAATAAATCTTATGCAACAAGTTGGATTACATTTTGTATTATGATTTATGAAACAGTTACCAAAATGATTGTAATAGTAAATATTTAATTGAGTATATAAATATTATTATTTATTTAATAAATAAAGTATTTAATTTGATAGATTTAATTAAAAAAATAATCAGAGAGATAATGTAAAAAGCAGTTTTAATCCTACTTAATATTATAAATGCGAAAGTTTGTGAGGATGTGTGTGTGTTTGTTACTCCTTCACGCAAATACTACAGAACCGATTACGATGAACGGTCCGCCCCGGCTTCGCCGTGGTACATGTTTACATTTTCTCTCCGTAGGAACCATCATTATAAAAAAAATAATTATCGAAATCGGTCCACCCGTTCACGCGTGATGCCGTGACCAGGGGAAATATGGATTCATTTTTATATATAAGAAGATAATATCATCATTATTACATGTTTGATTTCACTGCATGAACACAGTTGTTTGCATAAGATTTTTTGATGATTTTCACTCTTATTTTTCCTTCACTGAATGAATAGAACTGATAATTGTAAAATTAATTTACCATTTACCATTTCTTACACCAATCTAGAGTTAAACCCCGACTTTTTCCTTAAAGTCAAAGGTCTTTAATAAGCCACAACTGCAACATAAACATATTCATAATATTATCTTATGCTAAAATAATTATTATAAGCTCTAAGTATATATGTTTCCTGGACTATTCAGATATTTAGTTATTGAAATTCCAACGACAAAGATCTCATTTATATTTTACTCCTTCTAAAATAATTTTTATTATTTCATGTTCACAAGCTTGTCTTGAAGTAAAATGACAGGCGCACACAATTTATAATTAACTAGCGGTCCGCCCTGGCTTCGCCCGTGGTACATGTTTACGTTTTCTCTCCTTAGGTTGTTCAACGAATATTATAAAAAAAAATAATTAACGAATCGGTTCGACCGTTCTCGAGTTTTGCGCTTAGTAGCACATTTGGCGATTCATTTTCTATAAATATTATTTTAAGTTGTATAAGTATTATAATTTAGCAGTTCTTAAAAAGAAAATATACAAAAATCACTTACGTACAAAAATATATTTGAAACGTAGGTATAAAATAATTTATTGAATAAATCGTGTTTAAAAACCGTTAAAATCTGCATTTCGTGTAATAATAATTCTTTGTTTCTATGTTACTGTTACATTATACAGTACTAACTATCTCGTTTTTTATTGACAAACGAAATGATTCAATAAACATTTAATTTTGATTAAACTTGTTATGTACCTACATATAACACGCCTTAATTATTAGAGGATGCATTGGGCCACCCAAGAAGGATGTACTTGATAGCGATTGCGACATCGCGCACACCTGCGATTCCAGAGAGTGTTGCGGCAATCACCACCACCGCGACTACCCCGCCGAGGACGACGTGCACTCTTGGTTCCAACATTGAACGGGAGGGACGTAGTTTAAGTTAGGAATAATTTATAATGTAATTTTTTTACAATAAATTATTAATAAGTAAATTTCGGTTTTTTTTGCGCCTTCGCGGGTCGGTCTATATAATTAACTTATCAGTATGATGCATGACCCTTGCAATCAATTTTGGTTATGAAAAATAATTAATTAGGTATAATTACTTAGAGAAGTTTGGTTGCAGTTGTAATTCCTTATTCTATATTTTCTTCTCTATTTCCTTTTCAATTCTTTGTTTGAGCTATTTCATATTTATAACTAGCTGCGCTCCGCGGTTTCACCCGCGTGGCTCCGCTCCTGTTGGTCTTAGCGTGATAGACCGGGAGATACTGACACAAAATTTCGAGTCATTTGTAACAGGATGGCGGTTCTACAGGGGTCTTAGTACGCAATGACAAAAAGAAAAACGATGGCGTGAACGCTGGTACCGGCGGCTTAGTCGCGTGGGCGTTAGTCGAACTCGTCGGAAAATAGCGAAAGTCAAACGATTTGTAACAGTATGGCACTTATTTTTCCTGTAAGTTTGAGGATCAACAAATATAAATACAAAATTTCAAAGATCTATGTGTTGGAAATCTTCACTTATATAAATTAATAATAAATTAAGTTTTCAAGTATGACAGCACTTTTTCCCCCTACTAGAAGTATGGCAAATATAATAATGGTCACATTTTATCAAATACTCTCCAAAAATCCAAATGCAATACTGGTACAAAAAGTTTGGCGAAATAAAAATTTTTTGCAGGTTTTTTTGCGGTATGGCGACCATTTGGAATCGTCCGAAAAGTATGGCATGGCGATTTTCGTAAATGGCTGCACGACGATAGTTACCTGTGCAAAAGTTAGCCTGGTACAAATGGTTGAATGATTGTTTTATTTAAATCAACACATTCGCATCGGTATGGCGGGCTGTAAGTCACACCGGAAAAGTATGGCATGACACTACCGCCTACTCCTTTTTTATGGGCTATCGGTAAATTCTAAAATTTTTGTGTTACAAATCGTTTGACTTTCGCTATTTTTCCGACGAGTTCGACAAACGCCCACGCGACTAAGCCACCGGTACCAGCGTTCACACCATCATTTTTCTTTTTGTCATTGCGTACTAAGACCCCTGTAGAACCGCCATCCTTGTTACAAATGACTCGAAATTTTGTGTCAGTATCTCCCGGTCTATGATGATAATATATTATAGTCTATAGCCTTCCTCGATGAAAGGGCTATCTAACACCGAAATAATTTTTCAAATCGGACCAGTAGTTTCTGAGACTAGCGCGTTCAAACAAACAAACAAACTTCAGTTTTATAATATTAGTATATATATAGGTATATGAAGTTAGTTTGGAATTTAAGTTTTTGGATTCATGTACAAAATGTGTAGAGTTACCTATTTAGTTAATTAGCAAATTTTATGTATAATAATATAATCTATACTAATATTATAAAGCTGAAGAGTTTGTTTGTTTGAACGCGCTAATCTCGGAAACTACTGGTCCGATTTGAAAAATTATTTCGGTATTAGATAGCCCATTTATCGAGGAAGGCTATATTAATTTATAGGCTATATATTATCATCTCACTAAGACCAACAGGAGCGGAGCAATGTGGGTAGGTAAAACCGCGGACACAGAATATATAATAGTCTAGATATCATGGAATTTAAAAAACAATAACGATTGTTTTAAAGAAGACTCGTAAGGACAGTAACATTTCACATAATTCCATAATTTATATTTTACATTTTTTGGTTTCACTGAAAATTGAACCCAATACCTCTTGTAGAATGTAGATGTATCTATCATTAACCACTGTACTATATAGATAGTACAATATGCAAGATTGTAAACAGCTCTACTCAAATAATCATAACTTGACCGGCTTACGAGAAGATAAAATATTGTATAATAATATTCATTTAATTATTACTTTGTTTATAATAAAATGCAGTGCGGTAGTGTTGATTGTAAAACCCCGTTATTACCAAATGGAACGAAAAATAGGTAAAGTTTTAATTTTTTTAACTGTTTCCTTATTTAAGACCATGTGTTATAGAAAATAGCGTGTGTGCCGAGCACACGTGTCAGAAGTAAAACTTCTTAGCAAGATTAAACAATACCAAAATCATTGAAGGTATTGCCATGACGCGACATATTGAAATTTTGCTCTCAACGCGCTTAAAGAAGTTTCACTTCAAAAAAAATTGAAAAAATATGTCTTAACTAACTATACATTAGTAGGCGTGAATCGGGTAGAATGACCTTTTTCATACCGAAAATTATCTCTAGTTATAACCGTTTTTCTTCTTAGATTCTTAATGTACATATCTAAAAAAATGTATATTAAAGTTTCGAATATGATAATGGGCATGGTTGTTTTAATTTGTTTATTTTACAATCAGGTTTTTTGGAAAAAAATCATAAACTGAGGTAGACCAAAACGCTAAGTCAATATAACGTCAATTATTGTAGTGTTTTTACAGTGTGTTTATGAAATTGAAACACAGGGCATGGTTGTTTTAAATTTTGATTCCATACCCAAATATCATTTTAAATAATTTTTATACGTAAGTTTTTAAGTACTACGGTAGATTCGCGCCGGTCCCCCGATCCCGCCTTGTAAATCGTCGTCAAGGACCATCCAGTTTTTCTTTCTTTTTCCTTGTTTGCGATAGTTTATGTGATCTTTCTTATCGGACAACATAATATCATTGATAGATTTAAATGTATGCCAGTTATGATCTCTGATAAATGAGCAAATATAGATAATAAAAATTGGTCCATACTCGCGATTTCATCTGTAGATAAATTTATATCAAAGTCCTTCAAGAGTGTGGGAAAAGCGAGTCTTATCGCGAATGGTGATCTCTTCCAGGCAACCTGCTAATTATAGGTGTACATTATAATATTTTATAGTAGCGTGAAGTAATGAAGGTAATATAATTATGGAGTATTTGTAGGTACCTACTTAAAATATAATATATTCCATAAATTCAGCAAACAGGAAATTATTTTTAAATAACCCATTTATTTTAATAAATATTACAAAAACATTTTCAAAGTAGTGCCAGCAATTTTGAAATCACTACAACCGACCTTACATACATATTTTTTTATTATAAACAAAGATAAAGAAGTAGGTATGAAACACGCGAAAATAGACATCATAATACACACATACTATAATATCTAATAGTTGGTGTTCAAAACCAGTGTTTCTTAAATTGTGTTTTTTTACTGTTTTTTTTTTACAAATTTTATTTAAAAAATGATCGAGTTTAACATGAATCGTATTCGAAAACCTAACAACATGAAAAGGTTTCCTAAGAGTTATTTCTTCTTTCAATTACGGTATGTTATTTGTTTAAGTGTTTGAAATTAAATAAAAGTTTTAAAATTATACACCACGTGTTGGCATTGAAATATTATTCATTGTTATTTTATTCCATAATTTAGTTTCATTCTTTTGTATGTTGTTATAATCTCAATTCAGTGGGAATTTATTTAGTTAGATTTGAAGCTATAGATATCAACACTAATATTTCAATTATTACCGTATATTATGTTTATTAAATTTTGACTCTAAATTTACTTATAACACAGACTCTACTAATACTACCTGGTGCTATTAACTATTCTGTGCTAATGCCTACTAAGTTTATGAGGATTTATCTTTGTTATTCTTTCACGTAAAAACTACTGAACCGATTACAAGGAAATTTGGTATGTAGGTGGAGAATATAACATATTTTTACCCCGGAAACACAGAATAGGACTAATTTTTTATCCCGGAAATCCCATAGGAAAGGGTACTACTATGCGGGTTTTTCTTTAAAAACGCGGGCGAAGCTGCGGGCGGAAGCAATAATATAATACAATACTAGTAACTAGGTACTTATACTAAAGTTACAAATCAATGTATTGAAATAAGAAGTCAGTCTTATAAAATTGAACTTGTTTATTATCTGAGTTCAAAAATAATGGAGCAAATTGGCATTATCAGTTATTATATAATTGAACTAGGAATGACGCATTATCTAGATTCTAGGATGTTAGTTCTAACTAGAGTGGGCGTCTCAGACATTGTTAGGTAAGGTCCTGGTTGTTTATAAATATAGGTTTGTCTGTTTGTCCATTTTTTTGCTATCACTCTGTGATTATTGGATTTATTGGATTGTTGTGGTTATTTCGGTAATATAAAGAAAATTTTTCTTTGCTTGTTTTACGTAAAATATGATAAAAAACTAGTAAATATAAATCAGGAAGAAATAAACGTTCAATAGTTGATGTTTGCTTCACATTTCTCAATATAGACATATTTTCTTTAAACTCGTGAACAAATTTTCTTCACATTTTCACTTGCAAAATATAAACAAACTAGCTTTCCGCCTGCGGCCTCGCCCGCGTTTTCAAAGAAAAACCCGCATAGTTCCCGTTCCCGTGGGATTTCCCGGATAAAACCTAGCCTATGTTGCTCAGTGCAGATGTAGCTTTCTAATGGTGAAAGAATTTTTGAAATCGGTCCAGTAGTTTATGCGTGAAAACCATACATTTACAAACCTTTTTGTCTTTATAACATCTATCAGTATAGATAAAAATAGCTGTTAGAAATAAAACTATATAATATGTGGGTACCTATTTGTTTGGAATCCCAAATAGATTATTATTTTAATAAGTAGGTATTAATTTAATAATTATGATATTATTAGATATATAATTGAATATTATTAAGTATATTTCGTAGTTCCAATAATAAACAAGCGTAGGTATGGAATTGATAACCTATTTTGTTGTTTTGTATTAAGGCGACATACAATCATGCTTGTGCACCTTTTGGGCTACATACTACATATTATACGTAATATTAATAATACTAGCGTTCCGCCCGCATAGTTCCCGTTCCGGGATTTCCGGGATAAACCTATCCTATGTGTTAATCCCAGTTACCCTCTATATGTGTGCTAAATTTCATTGAATTAGATAGGATAGGATAGAATTAAATAAAGATTGGATAGACACTTCTAGACAGATTTACTCGCTTCTTTCTCACCGGGTCAAATGTACATGGGTCGTATTTTCAAAATCGAATCTAAAATTTCTATCCCTGTGATAACATATATATTTTAACCAAAGTACATACTATTATGAGTCGTTATATACGTTTATATATTATTATGAATGCTTGGGTGACTTCAAAACAACGTTACGTATCAATCTAGTGCTCAATTTAGACTATTTTCCTAGAATACATGATTTTAAACTCAGTTTGAGAACATAATTGATTGTATAAGAAAAAGACGTGTGCTGGTAAATGATTGATATGTCCAGTTTATTTATTTTTTGTTGCCTTCAATGACAAAAAAATCTTCAAAACTTGGCTTATTATTTCTAAATTCTATCGTTTTCCTATAAGTATAATATAATAAAATGAGCGAAATCTGTTTCACATTTTTGCATTAAAACTAAAAAATGTATAGATATCTCTACAATCATACAGTAAGTTGTCTACTATCTATTGTACTCCGCCTATTTGTACCGCTCCAGTGTATATTATTATTGTTTGATTTTGTTATGTTTTGTGTGTGCAAATAAAGTGTTTTTTATTTATTTATTTAAGTTACACGTCGCCTGGCATATCGCAAAATAACCAATATTCTATTGAAAATACTGTTAAATTGTTTTTAAGCGTACAATCACGTAATTTCAAGTAAACTGTCACGAAATTAAATGTGCTTCAATTAACGTTCAGTTAATGTCAATACTGTTAAATTATAATATGCTGCTGTCAAAGTGTATAGTTTGTAAAACAAAATTTTAACCAATTAATAAAATAAACACTCCCAATTCTTCTATATGAAATCAATACCAAGTAGGTAATATTGCCAGTAATGTAGATAATAATTATATCTATTAATATAAAATTATGTAAACTTATGAGCAATTTAAAAATCAAATTAACATAATAGTTATGTACTATGTATGCAAAGTTTTACGAGAAACCATCGTCTATTATAGAATATTTCAACTATTTATGAGCATTATCATGCTTGAAGATAATGTTTAATAATTAAATTTTAAATACATATTGTGTTTTACATGTTTTTAAAAAGGAATCCCTTTTCGGCGGGATATATTTTCCATTTATAAATAAAACGAAAACGCAAAGCTGACTGATCTATATTCTACCGTTTATCACAGCTCAAACTATGGGACTTTTCGGGCTGCTATTAGCACAATTTAAAAAATAAAACTCACAAACCGAACACTTTGAAAATGTCCAATTCTCTCAACTATCCGCAACATAAAACACTGTACGTGAGGCTTTGAGAACAATACGAAGAAAGATATCGACAAGAGTGGTTACAAGACGTGCGTTAATACAAATAGTGGTCAGTGCCGTAATTGGCAGGTATGTGGAGAATTGTACCCTATTTATATAGATTATAGAGTTAGGGTATAAATTGTATTGACTATATCACCTGGGCTGGAAAATATTTGTAACGACAGAAAAAATACTTACCGTGATCTCGGTATGTCGGGATACCGTTCTATTTTTCAATACCGCGTGTTTTTGGGATGATCCAGTGACCAGTGAGGTCATTTCGCTGGGTATTAAATATTTTCAGGATATAACAATTTGTTAACTATGTGGCACATTAATTATATATACCTACATATATATAGTTTTTATAACAAGTCGTTATATTTTTCTTAACTTTAAACGATTTCAAGAAACAAAAGAAAAATAACTTATCATAAACAATAATATTGTTTATGATTAATAAATTTTATAGCTATATAAAACTGTTGTGTGTTACAAGACCAGAAAAATGCAAAGTAGAGGGTATTTTACAAAAATATTAATTATAACTACCCACATTTCTGGTCATAATCTTTTATGAACAGCGTGAGAACATACGGTTTGAGAACGAATGTTGTTTTTCTTTTTCTTTTATTTTAAATGTCAGTGAATATAGTGAAAAAAATATAATGAAAGTGTAACAAAAACAATACAGTTTTTTTATATTTAGATCTGTGAAAGGAAAATATGGTCACATTAAGGTAATAATACATTTCATATTGAAAATTGAAAATGAAAATGAAAAACTCTTTATTAATAATAGTGAATCATTTTCTACATGTGACATCAAATTTTACTCATTTAAGACACTAATGTAACTCATACTAAAAGTAATTAAAAACTGCACTGTAATTAAAATAGTTAATCACGAGTGTAAGAAACAAATATAAAAATACCTAAATGAAGAATTTGTACATGGAAATAAAATGAAAAAAAAATTGTACATGGGATAAAAAGTAGCCTATGTCCTTTCTCGGGTATCAAAATATCTCCATACCAAATTTCATGAAAATTGGTTCAGTAGTTTATGCGTGATTGAGTAACAGACAGACAGAGTTACTTTCGCATTTAACTATTTAACTATTACATTAACAGCAGTAAGGGCCAAGTTCAATCTATTGTCATTTATTGCATCAAATAAAGAGCACTTTAAGTGATCACAATGGCTTGTTTAATGCCATTATCTTTTAACTAGAGTCATCCGATATACGGCCTACTCCTTTTGGGGTTAACAGAATATACCAATACAAGCGATTAGATCCGCATGTATTCAAATGCCTAACTATATGCCTAACTATAAAATATAGAGATATTAATTATAATCTATACTAATATTATAAAGCTGAACAGTTTGTTTGTAACGCGCTTATATCGGGAACTACTGGTCTGATTTGAAAAATTCTTTGGGTGTTAGATAGCTCATTTATCGAGGAAAGTTATAGGGTATATATAATTACTCTACTACCAACAGGAGTGGAGCCGCGGGGGTGAAACCGCGCGGAGCAGCTAGTCACTACATAGTATAAAACAAAGTCGCTTTCTTTGTCCCTATGTCCCTTTGTATGCTTAAATCTTTAAAACTACGAAACGGATTTTGATGCGTTTTTTTTAATAGATAAAGTGATTCAAGAGGAAGGTTTTAGTATATAATTTATTAGGTTTTAGACAAAGCGGGCGAAGCCGCGGGCGGTAAGCTAGTAAGTAGTAGTAAATAAAAGGTGACCTAAACCACTTAATAATGAGCTGATTGGATTTAAATAACTTTGGTTTTTCGGATTTGCTCCGCGTTAAAAATAACTTGAATGATTTTGTTTTTTTTTTTAATTATCCCGGGGTGAACGTCTAATTATTTTTAAAAATATGGTAAATTCGGTTGAAACTTTAATCAAACAAAATAGAAAAAAAACAAATACGGAACCTTCCGTATGTGACCGAAACACGCTTGGCCATTTTATAAACTACATATTGCTTATGACCTGTTATGACTAACGACAAATTACGTGACAAATGAATAGAGAAGTCTTTGAATCCGTATCGCCTTCGCTTCGCTTTACAATGGTTTATACTCTATATCTACTTAATATTATAAAGCTGAGTTTGTTTGTTTGATCTCGCTAATCTCAGGAACCACTGGTCCGATTTGAAAAATTCTTTCGTTGTTAGAGCCCATTTATCGAGGAAGGCTTACATAATATCATCACGCCAAGACCATCAGGAACGGATCAGTGCGGGTAGAACCGCGGGGAACAGCTATTCACTCATAAATTAAACACTTAAAATAAATTTAAATTCAATATACATACTAATTTGAACGATTACGAGTCGAAATTATCTTCAAATTAATTAAAAGCATTGAAAAAATGCTACACATCTTCTATAGGTATATAAAATCCTTGTGATATATTATGTTGTGTTAGTATCTCGCTCCTCCGTAACGGCTAGACTGATTTTTATGAAATTTTTTTCTACCTATAAATATTTGGTAAAAAATAGAAATTATTTTAAATTTCCTATATGATTGTTAAATATAAATTTGTATAAAATATGAACTTTAAATGTTTTTAATCTCCGCTTTCTAGTGTGTAATTGATTTTAATGCATTGTAAATAACTAGCGACCCGCCCCGGCTTCGCACGGGTGCAATGCTGATACAAAATACACTACAGAAAAACTGTGAACGTTGTATATAAAATTAAAAACATAGCGGCCCGCTCGACTCGCCCGATAGCCGGGCGGCCGGCCGGTATCGCCGCAAACGCTACGTCCCGCAATTTTTAAATCTGTAATATCTTCGAAAATATTCACTTAAATCATACGGTGTAAAGGGCCATATAGATCTATATTAAATGAACAATGTATTCAAGGTATTTAATTGGTTAAGGATTAATGCTGTATTGGTTAAAATCGCATCGAAAATTAGCCATTATTTGTCGTAAAAAGTAAATGACAAAAAAAAGTTATTGTGGGTTATCCATAAGAGATAGACATATACCATCGCGGACTTTTCTGTAGACCTTTTCAATGTGTATAATACTTAGTACATTATTTTGATAAAACTCGTAGGGTTCAGCCTGCGTTTGCGATGTAAGCGGAAAATATGTAAAAAATTACGACATCACATTAGAAACCTCAAAAATAACAGTACTTCTCCACTATTTAATGGATGTTATTATACATATAAACCTTCCTCTTGAATCACTCTATCTATTAAAAAAAACCGCATCAAAATCCGTTGCGTAGTTTCAAAGATTTAAGCGTACAAAGGGACATAGGGACATAGGGACAGGGAAAGCGACTTTGTTTTATACTATGTAGTGATAGCGTGATAAGGATTTGTTTTTAAAAAATGTGTTTTTCTATTTCAGATTTAACTTAGGTATGAAAAGACTGAGTTTCTTCGGTGATGGGAGTAAAATAAATCAAATAATATGTGCTGTTTTGAGTAAGTATTTTTTTATATATTTTTATAATAGGTATATTCGATTATGTCTCGCTTTCATTATTGTTACGGATAAATGTATATTGAATTTAGGGCCGATTTTTCAATCCATGGTTAAAACTTATCCGTCCAATTATTACACGATAATATTGAAATGTCACGTAAACTGTCAAATACGGGCAATTAGAATACATTTTTAAAATGGTAGTTTTATACATTATTCGTCGAATAAGTTTAAACCAAGGATTGAAAAATCAGCCCTAAGAAAAGAATAGCTGATAAAGTATTTTTATACTGCGTAATTCGATATAATGCACGTAATTAAGTTATTTTTAATTGTGTGTCAATGATATCATTATAGTGATAGCTGTACCTACCTACTTGATAGTAAAAACATTTATAAAATTAACTAGCGGTCCGCCCCGGCTTCGCCCGTGGTACATATGAAAAATAGATGTTAGCCGATTCTCAGACTTACCCGATATGCACAGAAAATTTCATGAGAATCGGTCCAGCCGTTTTGGAGGAGTATGCAGACTAACATTGTGACACGAGAATTTTATATATAAGAACTAGCGGGCCGCCCCGGCTTCGCCCGTGGTACATATGAAAAATAGATGTTGGCCG